>CM033109.1:7935086-7988615 GCA_019321725.1 Paulownia fortunei | reverse complement strand
CCTAGAGGGCAAACGGGTGGTGTGGACTATGGAGTTAAGACAATCACATGAGGAGTAAGCCAACCATCCTCATCAATTTAATACCATCCACAAAGATTAAACAAGAAAATTGATAAACCACCCAAAAGGTACTAAACTAGTAGCAAAAAAAAAAATAAAAAAAAAATACGAACACTACCAAATAGTAAATAAATTTGAATCAATATAGGCTTTGTTTGGATGTTTAATTTGATAGAATGGGAGAGAGACAGGACAACAATTAACAAAGGGACAAAAATAGAGAAATATGAGAAATAAATGAAACCCTAGATAATTTATACCTCCTATATAATATGGGTAATATAGGTGGGTAGGGTTTAGGGTATAATAAAAACTCATCTCAGATCAAATCAAGTTAAAAAAATAGGATTGGTTACCCACTCCAAGACCTGTTTAGCCTCCTTAAATGGAGCAGGTTTGTAATGGTTCTAGGTTAAACCCAAATCAATTGACATTCCTACAAAAAATGAGTAAGATATGATATGTTTAATTTTAGGTGGAAAAAATAGCCAGAATCTGGAAATGTTCATCGAAATATGGGCTACAATAATAGAAAAAATGCCAGCAGAGAAGCTAACTTGGGCATCTGGTGGGCTTAAGGTTACCACATCACAAAGGCTGTGTTTGGTGCTAGACAAAATAAAAAGAAGAAACAAAAGAGATGTAGCTTGCTTACTGGACTAGAAGCGACCAACTGGCACATGTAATGGGTTGCCAGCACAGTTGGCACCCCTACTTCAGCAAATGTGCTTTTGACAGGTGCTATTTGTCAAAAAAAGAAAAAAAATTCAAAAAGAATTTATTTTATATCCACATTGTCTTGTTTTTGGGTGCGCTCATGTTTCTCGAGTCGGTAGCGTTCATCACTCCTAATGTTCAAATATATTTTATTATATTTTTAATATGGTTAGCATTTTGAATTAATTTGTTTTAATGTTTTGTAAATTAATTTAGTTTTCTTGATCGTTCTGCTAGAACTTGGATCCCTTAATGAGATTATTTAATATAGGTGGTAGTTCATTCTCTAGGGGATTCTAATGTTGTCCTTCCAGTCCCGTAGGCTACAATTAGTAGTGTTTATAATTATAACTTTCCAGCTTCTAATAACATGGCGCCTTCAATATACTCAGAGCCTAAAGTATATAAGTAGGATCATACTACTAGCATATCAGGTTGTCCTGAATATTATTTAAGTCAAATTCTAGGTCCAATTCTAGCCTCTATTAACAGGGTACCTCTAATGTACCTCGAGCCCTAAAGTGTCATCCATGGCAAATCATTTTCCTAGCAGATGAGGTTGCCCTCATGTATCTTTTGAGTCAACGAGGAGCCAAGGTGGAGATTCTTTAAGTAAAATTCCAAGGCCAATTCCGAGAGCTAAGATGAAGATCCTTTAAGTCAAATGCCACGACTAATTCTGAGGAGACATGATAAAGAATTCTCTAAAAATTTGAGGCTGGATTTTAAATTAGAGATGGGATTTTGGTGAGAAATATAGTTTTTAAGTATTTTTCAAGAAAAAATAGCTTGGAAGTTTTTCTATATGTATATATATTATAACTTGTTATTATTAATTTTTATTAGGGTTTCTAGTGTGAATTAAATTGAAAAGGTTTAACTTTAAAAAAATCGAACTTGTTTTTGCTTGTTTTATGGCATAATTTTTTATGCTAACTTGTGGATCATGAAAAGATATTTAAAATATGCATTATGCATCCAAAAGTAACTAAAAATTAGGAATGGTAATAGAGCAGGTAGGAATGAGTTTGACCAAACCTGAGACCCATCCTATTAAGAAAAAAATTAGACCCAAAACTCACCTTGCCTCGCCCCAGACTCAAACCCTGATGGGTCCAACCCTCCTGGACCCGCAAACTTGCTATCTTTTGTATAATGGAATAGGTCTAACAACCTATATTGTAGGTCACCCTAAATAGATTCAAATTTAGTTTTTCAAAGAAAATATATAATTACTTTCCGCTACCAAATATGTACCTACTACATTCTCTAAATCTTTTGGGTTTTTGTATTTGTCTAATTCTTATTCCAATGAAACTTCCCCTGATTTTTCCAGATTCTGTAAAATATTTTTTGAGAAGAAATTCTTTTTACAACACTTTATAATCAAGAAAATTAGTTTTTAATTTAAAAGAAAAGCTTGAAATAAATATTGAAACCCAAAAGTGGTTCTTCTCTACTTGCAACTTTGGCAACAATGTGGTTAGACGGTTGGGAGGCCAGGCCCTCTGGGGCAGACGGGTGATATGGACTGTGGAGTGAAGATAATCGCACGAGGAGTAAGCCAACCATTATCACTAATTTAATACCATCCACAAAGTTTAAACAAGAAACTTGATAAACCACTAAGAAGGTACCCAAATAGCAGCAAAAAAGAACATGAACACTACCAAATAGTAAATAAATCAAAATCAACATAGGCTTCATTTGGATGCTGATATGAAATAAGAGAGATAAAAATAGAAAAATATGAAAAATGAATGAAACCCTAGGTAATTCACACCACCTATATAGGGTTGGTAGGGTTTAAGGTCTAATAAGACTAGTCCTGGACCTATCAGGTTAAAAAATAGGATTAATTACTAATCCAAGACCTAATTAGCCATACTAAACTTGTTCCGAACTGGGCGAGTTTGTGAGGGGTTTGGGTTAAACCCAACTCATTGTCATTCCTACTAAAAATGAGTGAGATATGATATATTGATTTTTAGTTGGAAAAGTGGCCAAAATCTAGAAATGTTCATTGGAATATGGGTACAACAACGTGTAAGATGCTAGCAGAGAAGCTAACTTGGCCACCTTGGGAGCTTAAGACTGCCATATAACTAAGGTTGTGTTTGGTGCTAGACAAAATTAAAAAAGTAGAAATAGAAGATGATGTGGCTTACATGCTGGACTAGAAGTGGCCAACTAGCACACATAGTGGGTTGCCAACACAGTTGGCGCCCTTATTTAAGCAAAGGTACTTTTGTTAGGTGCTATTTTTCAAAACAAGAAAAGAAATTCAAAAAGAATTTATTTCATATCCATAATGTCCTGTTTTTAGGTGCGCTCATGTTTCTCGAGTCGGTAGGGTTCATCACTCCCAATGTGCAAATATATTTTATTATATTTTTAATATGATTAGCATTTTGAATTAATATGTTTGATTGTTATGTAAATTAATTTAATTTGCTTGATCGTTCTGCTGGAACTTGGATCCCTCAATGAGATTATTTAATATAGGTGGTAGTTCATTCTCTAGGGGATACCAAGGCTGTCCTTCCAGTCCCTTTAATCAGCAAGCTACACTTAGCAGTATTTATAATTATAACTTTCCACCTTCCAATAACATGGTGCCTTTGATGTACTCAAAGCCTAAAGTATATAAGTGGGTACTAGCATATCAGGTTACACTCAATATTATTTAAGTCAAATTCTAGGTCCAATTCTAGCTTCTATTAATAGGGTACCTCTAATGTACCCCGAGCCCTAAAGTGCCATCCAGGCAAATCATTTTTCTAGCGGATCATGTTGCCTTCTTATATCCTTTGAGTCAATGAGGAGCTAAGATGTAGATTCTTTAAGTCCAATTCCTGGGCCAATTCCAAGAAGCTAAGATAAAGATCATTTAAGTTAAATGTCAGGGCTGATTCCGAGGAGCAATAAAGAAGAATTCCCTATAATTTCAAGGCTGGACTTAAATGAGAGATGGGATTTATGAAATATCTGGAAGGTCTGGTGTCTCCGATGTACCAAAGCCCAAAATAATATCAACGGGATTATATTTCTAGCGGATCAGGTTGCCCTAAATATCCTTAAGTCAAATTCTAGGTCCAATTTGGCTTCCATTAATAAGGTGCCTCTAATGTACCCCAAGTCCTAAAGTGCCATCCAAGTGAATCATTTTACTAGCGGATCAGGTTGCCCTCTAATATACTTTGAGTCAACGAAGAGCCCAGACGAATATCCTTAAGTCAAATTCCAGGGCTAATTCCGAGAAGCCAAGATGAAGATCTTTTAAGTCAAATGTCAAGGCTGATTCCAATGAGCCATGAAGAAGAATTCACTATAATGTTGAGGCTGAATTTAAACGAGAGGTGAGATTTGGGTTATGTCTCGAATGTTTGGAATGAAACGCTCCATAGCTGGCCTAAACCTACCAACTGATTGTGATTTTTGTGAAGTTTGTAATCCACTTGGGTCGTTCATAACTATTTTTAATACTATTTAATTTTAGGATTTTGGTAAGAAACATAGTTTTTTGGATTTTCAAGAAAAAATAAAAATCGCTTGGAAGTTTTTCCATATGTATATACATTATAATTTGTTATTATTTGGGTTTCTAGTATGAATAAAATTTTAAAAGTTTAATATAAAAAATAATTTGAACTTGTTTTTGCTTGTTTTATTGCATTATTTTATGGTAATTGTAGACCTTAAAATGATATTTGAAACATATATTATGCGTCCAAAGCGAACTAAAAATTAGTAATGGTAACAGGGCAGGATTAGGACGGATTTGACCAAAACCTCGTCAAGTAAATATTAGACCCGAAACTTGCCCTGTCAAGTAAAAAGACTCAAACCATGACAAGTCCAACCTGCTTAGACCCACAGACCAGCTACATTTTGTGTAGTAGAAAAGGTCTAACAACCTGTGTTTGTAAGACACCCTAAATAGTTTCAAATCCAATTTTCAATGAAAATATATGATTAATTTCCACTACCAAACATGTATCCACAAGCTTCTTCAAATGTTTTGGGTTTCAATATTTGTCTAATGCTTATTCGAGTGAGACTTCCCCTGGAAAACTTTTGTATTAATAATTTGAGATTTTTTTTTATTAAAACACTTTAGAATTGAGAAAATTAGTTCTTTATTTTTTTAAGAAAAGCTAGAAATAAGAGCTAGAATTTAGAAGGCCAGGCCCTTTGGGACAGACGGGTGATGTGAACTGTACAGTGAAGGCAATCACATGAGAAGTAAGCTAACCATTATCACCAATTTACTACTATCCATAGAGATTAAATAGAAAAATCAATAAGCCACCCATAATGTACCAAACTAGTAGCAAAAAATAATAAAATCACTACCAAATAGTAAATAAATATGAATCAATATAGGCTTTGTTTGGATGTTTGATCTGATAGAATAAGAGACAAACGGGACGACTATTAACAAAGAGACAAAAAAAAGGAAAAATATGAGAAATGAATGAAACCCTAAGTAATTTATACTACATATAGGGTAGGTAGAGTTTAGGGCCTAATAAGACTCGTTCCAAACCTGATTGGGCTAAACAATATGAACTGTTACCTGCCTCAAGACCCATTTTGCCAATCTAAACCCGCTCCAAACAGGATAGATTTATGGTGTGTGTGGTTCGGGTGGGTTTATGATGGGCCTGGGTTAAATCCATACTAAATGCCATCCCTACTAAAAATGAGTGAGATACGATATACTGAATTTTAGCTTAAAAATAGACCAAAAATTGGAAATATTCATCAGAATATGGGCTGCGACAATGGAGAAAACGCTAGTAGAAAAGCTGACTTGGCCATCTAGCAGGCTTAAGGCTACCACACCACTAATGTTGTGTTTGGTGCTAAATAAATTAAAACAAAGAAGAAACAAAATATGATATGGCTTGCATGTTGGACTAGAAGCAGCTAACTAGCACACATAGTGGGTTGCCAACACAGTTGGCGCCCCTACTTCAATAAAGGTGTTTTTTGATAGGTGCTAATTTTCAAAACAAGAAAAAAAAACAAAAAATATTTATTCCACATCTACTATGGCCTATTTTTGGGTGCGCTCATGTTTCTCAAGTCAGTAGTGTTCATCATTCCCAATTTGCAAATATTTTCATTTATATTTTTAATATAGTTTTGAATTAATTTGCTTGATTATTTTGTAAATTGATTTAACTTGTTTGATCGTTTTGTTGGAACATAAATCCCTCAATGAGATTATTTAATTTAGCTGGTAGTTCATTCTAGGAGATTTCAGGGCTATCATTCCTTTAACATGGTGCCTCCAATGTACCCAAGCCCAACGTAATATCAGCAGGATCATATTACTAGCGGATTAGGTTGCCCTCAATATCCTTAATTCAAATTCTAGGTCCAATTCCAGCTTTCATTAATAGGGTGCCTCTAGTGTACCCCGAGCACTAAGCCATCCAAGCGAATCATTTTACTAGTTGATTAGGTTGCCCCTAATATCATTTAAGTCAATGAAGAGCTAGAACGAAGATCCTTTAAGTTAAATTTTAGGGCCAATTCCGAGAAGCCAAGACGAAGATCCTTTAAGTTAAATGTCATGGCTGATTCTGAGGAGCCATGCAGAAGAATTCCCTATGATTTCGAGGCTGGAATTAAATGAGAGATGGGATTTGAGTTATGTCTCAAAGGTTTGGAGTGAGACGACCCATAGCTAGCCTAAACTTAATAAAAGATTGCGATTTTGGTGAAGTTTTTAATCCACTTGGGCATAACTATTTTTAATACTTTTAATTTTAGAATTTTGATGAGAAATATAATTTTTTAGTATTTTTCAAGAAAAAATAAAAATAACTTGGAACTTTTTCCATATACATATATATTGTAATTTGTTGTTATTATTCTTCTTTTAGGTTTCTAGTGTGAATAAAATTGAAAAAGTTTAATATAAAAAGAAAAACTCAAACTTGTTTTTGCTTGTTTTATTGCATGATTTTTATGCTAACTTGTAGACCATGAAAAGATATTTGAAACATATATTATGTGTCCAAAATGGACTAAAAATTAGGAATGGTAATAGGACAGGTTTGGGACGGATTTAACCAAATTCTAGACCCACCCCGTCAAGTGAAAATTAGACCCAAAACCCACCCTGCCTCATCCCGAACTCAATCCCTGATGGGTCCAACTTGCCTGAACATGCAGACCCACTACATTTTGTATAATAGAAAAGGTCTAACAACATGTGTTTGTAAGGAGCTCAAAATAGTTCCAAATCCATTTTTTTTTAAAAAAAATATATGATTAATTTCTACTACCAAATACGTATCCACTAGCTTCTCCAATTTTCTTGGGTTTCTATAATTGTCTAATGCTTATTCTTGTGAGACTTCCCCTGAAAAATTTCTATAATAATATTTTGAGAAAATTTCTTGTTAAAACACTTTAGAATCAAGAAAATTAGTTCTTCAATAAAAAAAAGCTTGAAACAGATTGTGAAATCTAAAAGATGTTCTTCTTTACCTGCAACTTTGGCAACAACATAGTTGGGAGGCCAGACCCTTTGGGGCAGATGGGTGGTGTGGGTTGTAGAGTGCACACAATCATATAAGGAGTAAGCTAAACATACCAAGGTAATAACATCTACAAAGATTAAACAAGAAACTGATAAACCACCCAAAATGTACCAAACTAGTAGCAAAAAATAATAAAAATATTACCAAATAGTAAATAAATCTAAATCAATATAAGCTTTGTTTGGATGTTTGATTTGATAGAACGAGAAAGATACATGATGAAAATTAACAAAGAAACAAAAATAGGGAAATATGAAAAATGAATGAAACCCTAAGTAATTTATACCACCTTTAGGGTAGGTAGGGTTTAGGGCCTAATAAGACTCGTCCTGAACCCGATCGAGTTAAAAAATAGGAACAATTACCTGCCCTAAGATCTATTTAGCCACTCTAAACCCGCTTTGAATGGAACTGGTTTGTGATGGGTGTGGTTCGGGGGGGAGGGAGGAGGGTTATGATAGGTTTGTGTTAAACCCAAACCGATTGCCATCCCTACTAGAAATGAGTGAGATATGATATGTTGAATTTTAGCTTGAAAAATGATCAGAATTTGGAAGCATTCATCATAATATGGGATGCAGCAATGGAGAAGACGCCAGGAGAAAAACTAAGATTGTGATTGGTGCTAAACAAAATAAAATAAAATAAAATAAAATAGAAAATGATGTGACTTACACGCTGGACTAGAAGCAGCCAACTAGCGCACATAGTAGGTTGCCAGCACAATTTGCGCCTCTACTGAAGCAAAGGTGTTTTTGGTAGGCGCTATTTTAAAAACTAGAAAAAAAAATAAAAAAAACTCTTCAACATCCACTATGACCTATTTTTGGGTGCGCTCATGTTTTTTGAGTCGGTAGTGTTCATCACTCCCTATGTGCAAATATTTTCGATTATATTTTTAATATGGTTAGCGTTTTGAATTAATTTACTTGATCATTTTGTAAATTGATTTAACTTGACTAATCATTTTGCTGGAACAAGAATCTTTCAATGAGATTATTTAATCTAGCTGGTTGTTCGTTCTAAGAGATTCCAGGGCAATCATTCTAGTCCCTTCAATTAGCAAGTTAGAATTAGCAGTGTTTATAATTATAACTTTCCAGCTTCCATTAACATGGTGCCTCTGATGTACTTAGAGCCCAAAGTAATATTAGTAGGATCATATTACTAGTGGATCAAGATATTGTCAATATCCTTAAGTCAAATTCTAAGTCCAATTTTGGCTTCCATTAACAGGGTCCCTCTAATGTATCCCGAGCCCTAAAGTGCCATCCAAGATAATCATTTTACTAGCGGATCAGGTTGCCCTCCAGTATCATTTAAGTCAATGTGGAGCCAAAACGAAGATCCTTTAAGTCAAATGTCAGGGTTGATTCTAATAAGCTATGAAGAAAGATTCCTATAATTTTGAGGTTGGATTTAAATGAGATATGAGATTTGGGTTATGTATCGAAGGTCTGGAGTGATACGCTCCATAATTGGCCTAAACCCAATAAAAGATTGCGATTTTGATGAGTTTTATAACCCGCTTGGGTTGTCTATATCTATTTTTAGTACTATTTAATTTTAGGATTTGGGTGAAAATATAGTTTTTTAGTATTTTTCAAGAAAAGTTAAAAATAGTCTGGAAGTTTTTCCATATTTATATATGTTATAATTTGTTATTATTATTCTTCTTTTGGGTTTCTAGTGTGAATAAAATTGAAAAAGTTTAATATACAAAAAACTTGAACTTGTTTTTGCTTGCTTTATTACATATTTTTATGCTAACTTGTAGACCATGAAAAGATATTTGAAATATATGTTATGCGTCCAAAAACGGACTAAAAATTAGGAATGGTAACAGGGCGTATTTGGGACAGATTTCACCAAATCCTAGATCTGCCCCGTCAACTAAAAATTAGACCCAAAACCCACCCCGTCAACTAAAAAGACTAAAATCCTAATGGGTCCAATTCGTCTTAACCCGCAGACCTACTGCCTTTTGTATAATAGAAGAGGTCTAACAACTTGTGTTTGTAAGGCACCCTAACTAGTCTCAAATCCAATTTTTCAAAGAAAATATATGATTAATTTCCACTACCAAACATGTATCCACTAGCTTTTCCAAATGTTTTGTGTTTTAATAACTATCTAACTCTTATTCCAGTGATATTTCCCATGGAAAACTTCTATAATAATAATTTGAGAAAAAATTCTTGTTAAAACACTTTAGAATCAAGAAAATAAGTTCTTCATTAAAAAAAATCTTCAAACAAATAGTCAAATCTGAAAGAGGTTCTTCTCTACCTTTAACTTTGGCAAAAATGTGGTCGGGAGGTTAGGAGGCCAGGCTTTTTGGGGGCAGATAGGTGGTGTGGACTTTAGAGTTAAGGCAATCACATGAGGAGGAAGCTAATCATCATCACCAACTTAATATCATCCACTAAGATTAAATAAGAAAAGTGATTAACCACCCAGAAGGTATCAAACTAGCGGCAAAAAATAATATGAACACTATCAATAGTAAATAAATCTAGCGACATGATGACAACTGACAAAGAGACAGAAATAGAAAAATATGAGAAATGAATGAAACCCTAGGTAATTTATACCACCTATAGGGTGGGTAGGGTTCAGAGTCTAATAAGACTCATCTCAAACCCAATTGGGTTGAGAAAATTAGGAACAGTTACCCTCTCCAAAACCCATTTAGCCACTCCAAACTCATACCAAACGATGTGGATTTATGATAGGTGTGGTTCGGTATGGGTTTATGATGGGTCCAGGTTAAACCCAAACCGATTGCCATATCTACTAAAAATGAGTGAGATATGATATGTTGAATTTTAGCTTGAAAATAACTAGAATCTGGAAACATTCATCAGAATATAGGTTGCAGTAATAGAGAAGATGCCAACAGAGAAGCTGACTTGGCCATTGGGCGGGCTTAAGGCTGCCACATCACTAAGGGTGTGTTTAGTGCTAGAAAAAATAAAAAAAGAAGAAGTAGAAGATGATGTAGCTTGCATGCTGGACTAGAAGTGGCCAACTAGCGCATATAGTGGGTTGCTAACACAATTGGCGCCCCTACTTCAATAAAGGTATTTTTGAGATGTGCTAGTTTTCAAAACAAGTAAAAAAAAAAAAAAGAATTTCCTCCACATCCGCTATGGTCTGTTTTTGGGCGCTCATGTTTTTCAAGTTGGTAGTGTTCATCACTACCAATGTGCAAATATTTTCGATTATCTTTTTAATATGGTTAGCGTTTTGAATTAATTTGCTTGCTCATTTTATAAATTCATTTAATTTGCTTGATTGTTTTGCTGGAACATAGATCCCTCAATGAGGTTATTTAATCTAGCTAGTAGTTCGTTCTAAGGGATTCCAGGGCTATCCTTCCAGTCTCTTCAATCAGCATGCTAGAGTTAGCAGTGTTTATAATTACAACTTTCCAGCTTCCATTAACATGGTGCCTCCAATGTACCCAGAGCCCAAAGTAATATTAATGGGAGCATATTACTAGCAGATCAACTTATCGTTAATATCCTTAAGTCAAATTCTAGGTCCAATTCCAGCTTCCATTAACAAGGTGCCTCTAATGTACCCCGAGCCCTAAAGTGCTATCCTAGTGAATCATTTTACTAGCGGATCAGGTTGCCCTTCAGTATCTATTGAATCAACTAGGAGCCAAGATGAACGTCCTTTAAGTCAAGTTCCAAGGCCAATTTTGAGGAGCCAAAACGAATATCCTTTAATTCAAATGTCAGTGCTAATTTCGAAGAGCCATGAAGAAGAATTCTCTATAATTTCGAGACTGGATTTAAATGAGAGATGGGATTTGAGTTATGTATCGAAGGTTTGGATTGAAACAACCCATAGCTGGCCTAAACCTAATGAAAGTGTTTAGGTGCCTCCCTCAAGTTCTTTTTCGTTTAGCTTGTCTAATGCAATTTCATTGTGAATCTTGTTATCCCTTAATATATTTTCTTTAGTATCTGCAAATTCTCATCAAAATGTAAAGTCAATGGGTTGTTACATTCTAATTTGTTTGTTCTCTTGGTTGTTTAATAAGCTATATTTTCTACTTTTAGTTTTGTGGTGAAGTTTGCTAGATGACTAGTACACATATGAATTTATATACCAATTACTTAAAATTAAAAAAATTTGCCCTGCCCCCAAAATAATAATTTGCTGTTCATCTAATTGAAATATCTTTTGCCCATTAACCTTAAGAAAAAATTCAATTTTTCCTCCAAAATTAAAATTTATAGCTCCACCACTAGATCTAATTAAGCATTCACGTTTTACTAATTTTCTTGATGAAGCTTCATCTTGCCAAGGAAAAATTTAGTTGTAGGGATATGCTTGCGTGAAGTATGTTCCAGAGGTTAGGTATGTTATCATATTCAAAAAGATGTTTCACATTGTATTTAATAAGTTCTATTAATATAATTTTAGGTGGCTTATAACTATAATTATTGAGTTGATTGCCATTCTAGTAGTTTACTTTACTCAAGTAATGTGCTTGCATAAAAGACGGATTTTCTTTTTTTTTTCTTTTTTAAAGGAGGATATAAGCTTATTCTCCAATTTGTCTTTAGGTTATTCAAATCCATAACCATCGAAGTCATAAGTGCAATGTGAAGATATACAATAAATTTTTGTTTTCATTCATTTTCAATTAACTGAGTTGAGTTTTTATTTTTGTAGGTTGGAAAATGTATGATCATACTTTGTTGTTGAATACCATGAGACACTATGGAATGTGACGTACTGGAATGCCAAAAGAAATTGTTGTAAGAACAGGAGCAAAAAAAAAAGAAATTGATGAAGTCGTGCTATGATATGGATTAGTCAAGGTTTTTTGCTTTTCTTTTGTTATGGTAGCTTTGATATCAAACTAAATTGAAGTGATTATCTATGACTTTTATTGTTATTTTACGCACCACTAGATTTTTATGATTTCTCTATATGTTTTTGTATTATTGTCATATGATGGTATGATGATTATATCTTATTTTTAATATGAAATCATTATCCATTTTGTATGTTGTTAATATTGTTTAATCAGTGAAAATTGATAACAATTAAGACAATATATATAATAATATATATATATATATATATGTGTGTGTGTGTGTGTGTGTGTTTCTTCGCTAGGAGTGGTTATAGAGAATAAGAAAAAAAATAAAAATAAAAACATATACAAATACAATTTACTACACTTTCGAGAAATGTCATATGATACATAATTAAATAAGTGTACTATTTAATTAGTATACACTATAATTTTATTTATTTATTTAATTTTAATGGTGGGGTATAATAGTGTTGTATTTGACTATTTTTGCCCGTACAATAAAACTAAAATAAATGAGGACATATTCATAGCAAAAGTTGTTTACCGTAGTTTGAAGACCGTAGTAAAGTTTTTACAATACCTGCAATGCCCATGATGGATAAAAGTGTAGCACAAGCGAGGTAAAAAGGCTTTTTACCATAGTTATTCCATATTTACTATATAGTTTTATTGGTAGCAAAAACCCAAATTGTAGTAAAAATACTATACCTACATAAATGCGTAACGTATTAATGGACTTATAAACATGTATATGTCAAGTTTATATATTATGTATATAGATATGAAATGTCATGCCCAATAATATTTTGTGTGACACTAAAATTATCTCTAAAAATAATAACCAAACAAGTTTTCAGAAAATATTTCAAAAGATAATACCACATGAAAATATATATTTAAAAAAAAGATATACCATAACAACTGTAATCAAACATTATTATCCTTCATCCAATTATACATTCTCAAAAAATATTTTCATTTTCTAAAACTACTTAATCTTCAGTTTGTCTCAAAGAATAAATTATCCTTGTAAGTAATTTGTATCAAAATATCTTGCAAAACAACTTAGAAATACACACAAAGAATTCTATCTAACAAAATAAAAAAGGAACAAGAATCAGATTGATTAGAATGATAAATACAAATCAAAGATCATTTAGAACAAGAACCAAACACCCGATATACATGGTTCGGTAAATGTTGCCTACATCCATAAAGAGAGCAACCAATCTTATTCCAACAAGAAGTTTACAAGAGATATATCAACAAGAAGAAGCACTCTGGTCACTTTCTTCTCAAGTCTCACCTAAAACACTCTTCACTCTCAATTTCACTTCTCAACCCTTTTATTCTTAATTTTTAGTAAACAAAGAATATGATCCTTTTTAAACCCACCACAAATGCCTTTATATATATAGGCATTATGGTTTACAACCAACCCTCTAAAATTGACTCACATGCATTAGATAACTAACCCAATTAATAACTAATCTGATTTAGGAATAAGACTTGTCAGTTATTTAGTTATAGCCATTAACAAAATTAATTGATTAGTTTTTTTCTCTTTCTGCATTAAGCCAGATTTGAGATACATATCTACAATTCTCCACCTTATTTTGTTAACATGTCAGATGGGTTCTCCTTAGTTGGTATCTTATCTACCACTATTTCACCCTTTGCAATAACATCCCTCACAAAATAAAGCTTGACATCTATGTGCTTTGACCTTTCATAAAATACTTGGTGCTTGGTCAGATGAATTGAACTCTGATTGTCACAAAAAAATGTTAACCTATCTTGTTGAATTCCCAGTTCTGTTGCAATACTCTTCAGCCAACTTGCTTCTTTCAAGGCTTAAGAAATTGCAATGTATTCAGCTTTCGTAATTGACAAAGCCACAACATATTGTAATGAAGATTTCCAACACATAGTTGTACCGAAGATAATAAATATAAAACCTGTTAAAGATTTCCTTGTATCCAAATTTTTAGCATAATCAAAATCTACAAATCCTTCAACATATTCTAAACCACCCTCTTGTTTCTTGAATAGCAAACATAAATTCATTGATCCCTTCAAGTATCTCGTTGTCCACTTTAATGCTTCCCAATGTGCATCTCTTGGATTTGCCATAAATCTAGAAACCATACTGATTGCATAAGCCAGATCAGGTCTACTACAGACCATTTCATACATAACGTTTCCTACTCCACTTGCATAAGGTACTCTTGACATATAATTCTTCTCTTCATCACTACCTGGTGCTTGAGTTGCAGAAAGTTTGAAGTGTTTCCCAAGAGGAGTAGAAACAGATTTAGCCTCATACATTGCAAACCTTTGCAATACCTTTCCAATGTATGAGCCTTGAGTAAGAAACAGGCTTTTGTTTCTCCTATCTCTCTTTATCTCCATTCTAAGTATCTTTTTGGCTTTCCCTAAATCCTGCATGTAAAATTTAGAGTTAAACAACTTCTTTAGGGGCTGAATTTCAGTTTTGTTCACATTAGCTATTAGCATGTCATCCACGTATAAAAGAAGATATGTTTTGATGTGATTCCCTTCCTTCTTCATATGCACACAACTATCATAACTAGATCTTGTAAACTGAATCTTCATCATAAATTCATCAAACCTTTTATACTGTTTCCTGGGACTTTGTTTCAAGCCATAAAAAGACCTTTTTAAGAGACAAACCTTGTTCTTATTTTCTAGTGTTATGTATCATTTTGGTTGATCCATATAAATCATTTCTTCAAGTTTTGCATGTAAGAAGGCAATTTTGACATCAAGCTGCTCTATTCAAGATCAAGTTGAGTAACCAAAGCTAGTATTAGCTTGATAAAATAATGCTTAACCACTAGTGAATAGATTTCATTAAAATTTATTCCCTCTTGTTGAGTATACCCCTTAGCCACTAACCTTGCTTTATAGCTTGCTTTTTCTAAACCACGAACTCCTTCTTTCAATTTGTAAATCCACTTGTAGCCAACAACTCTCTGGTTCTTCATCCATGGTTGCCACCCACTTGCTTGTTTGTTTGCCGCTAAGTGCTTGCTTGTAAGAGCTTGGCTCTTGCAAATCCATCTCATCTGCTACTACTAATGCATAGTGTATGAGATCAGCTTGCCCAAATCTTTGTGGAGGACTAATAGTTCTTCTTTGCCTGTCTCTAGTCAACCTGTAAGAACTTATATCTTCTCATTGTTCCCAACAAGCTTGTTGCTCTATTTGAGGTTGATGTGTTTCAAATTGATCTGTATGATTAGTTTGGCCTGGTGAGTGATCAATTTGTCCAGGTGATTGATTTATATTACATAGCTCCACCTCAACCCTGGAATCATGAATACCATCTTATTGTTTTGCATTTTTAGATTCCTTCTTATCCAGGTTTGCCATCTTTGTTTCATCAAAAATAACATCCCTGCTTATGAAGCATCTTTGTCTAGTTGATTCTAGATTCCAAAGCTTATACCCTTTGGATAACCTATGAAAAAGCATTTTCTTGCTCTTGGCTCTAACTTATCATATCTAATGTAAGCATATGCTAAACAACCAAATACCCTCAACATACCATAATTTGTTGGGTGACCACTCTACTTCTCAATTAGAGTTTTCAAGTCAATGGCATTTGAGGGACATCTGTTTATGATAAAGCATGCAGTGGTGATAGTCTCACCCCAAAAACTTTTAGGTACTCATGCATTTATAAGCATACATTTGACCCTTTCCAGCAATGTGTGATTCATCATTTCTGTAAGACCATTTTGTTGTGGCGTACCACTCACAGTCTTGTGACTAGTTATTCCCTGTAACCTACATAATTCTTGAAATTTCTCTAAAAAATACTCCAGGCCATTGTTAGTTCTCAAATGTTTAAGTTTTCTTTCCAGTTTATTACTTGTGACTGTCAGCCATTCTTTGTATTTTTCAATAGCTTCATCTTTAGATTTGAGAACGTAGACTTATACCCTCCTAAAGTAGTCATCTACAAATGATATAAAATATCTACCACCTCCATGTGTTTGTGTTCTAGAAGGACCCCACAAATCATAGTGTACATAATCAAATAGTCTATTAGTTGTGTGTTTTCTAATTCTAAACTTGATTCTCTTAGTTTTTCCTAAGACACGATATTCACAAAATTCTAGATTTTGAATCTTATCACCACACAACAAGTTTTGTTTGCATAGCTCCACTAAACCTCTCTTGCTCACATGACCTAGTCTCATGTGCCATATATTAGACTCTCATATGTCTATTTTTCCTATGAGAGAATATAGACCGTTTATTCTAATACCTTTCATGACTATCAAGGAGCCTTTTGTAACTTTCAAAGATCTATTTTCAGATTTAAATGCATAACCATTTAAATCTAAAGTACCGAATGAAATCAGATTGCGTTTGAGTTAGGAACAAACTCACATGTTGCAGAATCCGATCAATACCATCATACATTAAGATTCTTATAGAACC
Organism: Paulownia fortunei; assembly: GCA_019321725.1. NCBI lineage: Eukaryota > Viridiplantae > Streptophyta > Magnoliopsida > Lamiales > Paulowniaceae > Paulownia > Paulownia fortunei. The sequence goes on along the minus strand of CM033109.1, from coordinate 7,971,962 downwards.
GATGCCCTTCGCCCTACAAGATTTATTACTTCCCAAGAGAACTAAGCCACCATCACTTTTTTTTAATGTCTCTAATGAAGATTTATTTGGACACATATGAAACGAGCATCCTGAGTCTAAAATCCAATCGTTTCTAGTTCTTGATTAGTAATGGAAAGAACCTCGGCTAAATTATAGCCATCCAATGGTATGCTGGCTTCACCATTCTCTTTAGTTTTTCTGAGATTTTTTTCTTTTTCTATCAGGGCAATCCTTTTGAAATGACATTATTTGTGGCAATTAAAACACTTATATATCACTTGACTTGGATTTGGACTTGGATCTTCTTTTGTTATTAGTTCTTTTCTTTTTCAGATCTTCCTCGGAGAGCAAGTCCTTCCCCAATTGATTCTTCTTTGATTTTGAGTCTCTTTTGAAGTTCTTTAGCTTGAATTACTGATTAGACCTCTTCAAATGAAATGGATTGTTCTCTCCCATACAACATGGCATCTCTAAAATGTTCGTCGGATTTTAGAAGAGCATTGAGCAGGATTAGAGCTTTATCCTCATCTTTAAGCTTCACTTCAATATTTTCAAGATTATCTAAGATCTTCATAAACTCATCAGTTTGATCAGACAGAACTTTATCCTCATTGATCTTAAATGAGTATAACTTTTGTTTCATGTATAGACGATTTTTCAAAGACTTGGTCATGTAGAGATTCTCAAGTTTTGACAACATACCAGCAGCTGTGCTTGCTCTTCTTACTTCCCTGAAGCTTTGTCTCCAAGGCACAAGATTATAGCACTGTGTGCTTTTTCCAAAATCTCGATCTTTTTTTTTGTGTAAGTGAGCTTGACATTGCATTCTCTCCCTTGAGAGCATCCACTAGCCCCTGTTGAACAAGAATGGCTTTCATCTTGATCTTTCACAAGCAAAAGTCATCCTTACCAGTAAACTTTTCGATATCAAATTTTGTGGATCCCATCGATTCCCACAGGCGGCGCCACTTGTAAGTAATTTGTATCAAGAAATCCTACAAAACAACTTAGACATACACACAAAGAATTCTATCTAACAAAATAAAAAAGTAACAAGAATCAGATTGATTCGAATGACAAATACAAATCAAAGATCATTTAGAACAAGAATCAAACACCAGATATTCGTGGTTTGGTAAATATTTCCTACAACCATGAGGAGAACAACCAATCTTATTCCAATAAGAAGTTTACAAGAGATACATCCACAGATGAAGCACTCTAATACTTTCTTCTCAAGTCTCACCATAACACTTTTCTCTCTCAATTTCACCTCTTAACCCTCTTATTCTTAATTTTTAGTAAACAAAGAATATGATCCTTTTTGAACCCACACAAAATGCCTTTATATATATAGGCATTCTGGTTTACAACCAACCCTCTAAAACTGACTCACAAGCATTAGATAACTAACACAATTAATAATTAACCTAGTTTAGGAATAAGACTTGTCAGTTATTTAGTTATGGACATTAACAAAATTAATTGATTAACTTTTTTTCTCTTTCTGCAGTAAGCCAAATTTGAGAGACATATCAATAATCCTAAAATGAGAAGTCAAGCATTCAGGGCCCGTAAAAAAGGACTTTATTTGAATTTAAAAAAATTATCTAGATCTAAATTAGGATTTGAAAGAATAATATAAAACATAATATGCTACCACGGATGGAAAAGACATAATAAAAGAAAAAGCAAAATTGGCTTCGTTCTAAAAGGCCTTGTAGATTTTACACCGGTGATATGCAACGAATATATATATCTTATTATATATTTACACACACTCACACACACATACCTATGGGTGTGTAAAGAAATAGATTTCTCTTGCTTTATTTGTTTAGTTTTACATTCGTCTATTATAAAAAAAAATCATGAACTTGGTAATAATAGACGTAGTTTAATGAGTTTATACATTAAAAACCAATAGAATCAAGAATAATTCGTCAACAGTCTATTTTTATATATAAATGACATTCTTAATTGTAGTTTTTCGTATAAAAACATGTTGAGTTCGCTATAATCGCAGGGGTATACGCAATGGAAAATTAAAATTTTTATCAAACATAAATTTAACCCATTTGATTCGAAAGCGATTTTAACGAGCGCGATTATTCAAGTGAATATATATAAATAAATATAAAATTGAATTGTACCTTTCGTGCACTCTGGTTGTTGTAGGGAATGAAGCAATCAATTGCTTATCCCACACTATCAGAACTCATAGGGATCCAAGTGTCTTCCCACTATCAGGTCCACAATACGGAAGAGTAACACCAATTAAAAGGATTCACTAGTATCCTTTTAATTGTTTACTAATCTAGAACCGGAGTAATATTTCATGAACAATAAAGATTGATTCTCTTAAGTTCTTGAAACAATAATATGAAGAGAATAACAAGAAACTGATTTTCTTTTTCTTTCTTTTCTTTTCTTGGAGAGTAAAAATAGAAGATTTTAAACAAAATATTTGCTGTTCAAAATTTTTGAATTGATTATGTAATTTTCATTCCTCATATATATAGGGCTGAAAATTTTAATCCCTTTCCAACTTTTGGAAAGTTTTTCAATTTTGAACTACCTCAAAACCTTATCTTGGAAGGATTCCAAATCTTCTAAGAACTCTTCTCTTTTCTCTCTCATATTATATGTGGACTAATTTGAGACTACATTAATCATCAAAATTATCTACATATATTGTTTATATTAATTTGATCTCTTCAAATAATATCAAGATAGATATATAACATATATATACTATAATTATATTTATACATAAATTAAATCTTAGTGGCCGATTTTATCCCATAAAATTGATCACTATATTTATTTATCTATACATATGTTAATTAAATAAATCATATTTATTTAATTTATTCTCTTCATATTTTAGTGGGTTTCTTAAGTAATCCACAATAATTTTAGGCTTGAACTCAAAAATTCTCAAATCAATTCAATTGATTCAATCCCAATATAATCAATCCAATTGATTAATTTAATTTACTCCAATTGGGCTTTCTAATCAAATTAGGTTCAATTAAATAATCCAATTACTTAATTGAATAATTTAATTTAACCATTAAATTAAATAGAACCCTTAATTAATTAATTAATCAGTATTAATTAATTAACTTCCAACCATTGGATAAAATTTAAAATTAGAAATATTACTTTCCATAAAGATGTGTGACCCTATTAGCTTCACTACTAAGACAGTAGTGGGTTTACAACATTTGCAACTTATGAATAACAATTATTCCAATTAATTAATTCAATTAATTAATCCGCTTAGAATCAACTTCTTAATTCCAAGAGCATTACTATCCATGAAAACACCTAGCAAGTAATCATGGCAAACTAGTCTTAGGTGAAATAACGAGTAAACTTATTTCAGTTGCGAGTACCATACATGTACGGTTCTTTTGACAGTTAATCTCCCGATTGAATTTAAGGCATGGATTATAAGTCGAAATCCTAAATGATTTAATAATTATGATCCCATTCCAAGTTCCAATTATTCTAGATGAATCACAATTCATCCTTCTTGGCCAAGGTCTTTGAATCACGAACTGTGAAAATACAGGAGATTTTCTTGTTTAAAAAGACAAGTGTCGAATTCTATGTTGGCCACTAACAAACCTCCATGCACACCAATGCAACACCCAACATACCCTTTTTATGATTGTCAAGCAATCAGAAGATATATCAAAGTTCTGCAGGATACACACAAGGCTACCATCGTGCCTCAAGTCTGAGGACTAGTCGTATACTATCGCAACACATAAATTTTTATTTCGACAGGCAAAGCCTCCAACTAAGAATTTCTTGTGGCCATGTTTAGTGTACTTGTTCCCTAACAAGTACCTACATACATGTACTTATGTCTCTACGCTAATGCAAATGGAATGTGACATCCTCGTCTCATAAGCATGCATTATATGTACGAGTCTTACTGAGCTATTTGATGTCCCATCTCAAAAAACTCTCGACTAAAAACTTATTTAAGACCAAAGGCTTAGAGGCATGTTCCATGATCGTCATCATATGCGCGACCATGCCCCGTAGCTAAATTTAGTCTAAGGACTTTATCTAATGTGCAGAAATAAAAGATGCAAGACATAAGATAAAGAAAATGCCTTTTTATTAATATGATTCCCAACAAGATTGTCTTTACAAAAGCAAAAGAGTATAATACACACAATCCAATTGGGGCATTGGGCATCCTACTCTATCAATCTCCCACTTGCCCTAACTCCAATTTTCCATGTATCTAAGGCCCATCTTCTCAAGATGTCCGTCGAATATTTTCAGTGCTAAGGGCTTAGTAAGTTGGTCTGCTACATTTTTTACTGAGACAACTCGATCCACAATGACGTCGCATCTACCAATGATCTCCCTGATCAAGTGATATCATCTCATTATGTGCTTGGATCTTTGATGAGATCTTGGCTCCTTTGCTTGCGCAATGGCTCCATTATTATCACAGTAAATCATAACTGGATCAACAACGGATGGAATTACACCCAACCCTTGGATGAAGATTCTAATCCAAACAGCTTCTTTTGCTGCATCTGATGCAGCAATATATTCAGCTTCGGTGGTAGAGTCTGCAGTAATCTCTTACTTGGAACTCTTCCAATTGACCGCACCACCATTCAGGGTGAATATGTATTCTGGATATGAACTTTGAGTCATCTATATCGGACTGAAAAATATAGTCTGTATATCCCTCCAGTTTTAGTTCTCCGTTGTCGTATATCAGAAAGATATTCTTAGTCCTTCTTAAGTACTTGATGATCATCTTAACGGCTTTCCAGTGTTCTTCTCCTAGATTGGACTGATATCTGCTCGTGACACTCAGAGCATGTGCTATATCAGGCCTTGTACATAATATTGCATACATTATGCTTCATATTGCATAAGCATAAGGTATGCAAGCCATATTTTCTCTCTCTTCAAGTGTCTTGGAGACATAACCTTAGAGAGTGAAAGCTCATGACTCCCACTAACCTTCTTGTAGAGGAGTCTTATTAAGAAGGGGAGTCCATCTTCTTTGTTCTCTAACAACAAGTTGTACCTCTTAGGTACCCTTGAGACCCTTTCGGATTTTTGAAGAGATTATACCTCAGAGGGTCCAGCATCAACTGGTGTACTATTTACTGCATCAGTTGGGGTGTTCTATGGTTCTAAACCTCTTCAAGTTCTATGACATTGCCACTTCCATCTGAAAGAAATTCTTCTTCAAAAAAGGCAGCATTCCTCAAGACAAACAACCTTTGTTCTGTGGCATCATAGAAATAGTATCCAATAGACTCCTTTGGATACTCCACAAACTTGCATAAGCTGGATCTCATATCCAACTTATTTCCTACTAGCTGCTTCACATAAGCAGCACACCCCCATACCCTAAGGTATTTATAGAAAGGTGTCTTTCCACACCACATCTCATATGGTGTTTTTGGGCACGGCTTTAGATGGCATCCTATTTAATAGGTATGCCACTGTTTCCAAGGCATAGCCCCAAAATGAAAGAGGTAATGAAGTGAAGCTCATCATAGATCGAACCATGTCTAACAAGGTTCAATTCCTGTGTTCTGCAACTCCATTGAGTTGGGGAGTAGCAGGAGGAGTCCACTGTGAGAGAATCTCATTCTCTTTTAGATAATCTAAAAATTATGTGCTTAAGTATTCACCTCTTCGATCAGATCGAAGAGTTTTTATACTTAATCCAGTTTGTTTCTCTACTTCAATTCTGAATTCTTTAAACTTTTCGAATTCTTCAGACTTCTACCTTAAAAGGTACACATAACCATACCTTAAGAAGTCATCAGTAAAGGTTAAAAAGTAGTTATAGTTCCCACGGGCACTAACATTTAGTGGCCCACAGACATCTGTATGGATCAAATCCAATAGATGCTTGGCTCGCTCTAATTGTCCAAAAAATGGAGATTTGGTCATCTTTCCTTTGGAGGGAGGATTCACATATTGGCAGTTCTGCTCTTTCGTTAGATCAAGAAATTGTGCCAATTTGTTAATCATTTTCTCATAAATATGTCTTAATCTTGTGTGCCACAGGCTCATGGAACTATGATTATCTAATTTTTTTTTATTTTGTTGAATTGTGAAAATGTGGTTATGGGGAGTAACAGTATATAAACAATTCGTCAAAGAACGAGAATAGATAAAATCAGAACGTTTGAAAATGGAACAATTTTCATTCTCAATGGTAAATCTAAAACCTTCTCTATTCAAAATTGAAATAGAGATAATGTTCTTAATAATATCCAGAATAAAAAGATAATTGTTTAAAACTATTACATAACCATTCTCTAAAGCTAGATTAACGGTCCCTATTGCTAACGCAGTAACTCTTGCTCCATTCCCCATCCTAAGGACCGTCTCTCTTCCATCTAGCTTCCTACTTCTTGCCATCATCTGTAAATCAATGCAGATATGTGAATCACAACCGATATCTAATACCCAATAAGTATTGTTAACCGACAAGTTAACTTCAACAAAATATATACCTGAACTCTTCAGGCTTGCAAGATACTCCTTGCAATTCCTCTTCCAGTGCCCTGGTTTGCCGCAATAATGGCACTTATCATTGGCTTGAGAAGAACCTTTTTGACACTGCCCTTAGCTTTCAGCTTGTTGGGTTTAGAGGAACCTTTTCTTTCTTCTTTCCTTTCTTAGGCTTTTTAGCCTTTAATCTGGAAGAAGATCTAACAAGCAGAACCGGCTTGTCCTTTTTTATGGTGGACTCAGTCGTCTTTACCATGTTCACAAGCTCAACAAGACTAGTCTCCATGTTGTGCATGTTAAAGTTGACAACAAAGGTATCAAATGATGGAGGCAGAGACTACAGCAGAAGGTCCGTATAGAGTTCGTTCTCCATAACGACTCCAAGGGACGCCAACCTTTCAATAAGGGCTATCATCTTCAATCCATGATCATGGACTGAAGAGCCCTCAGTCATACAACATCTGAAAAGCACTTTTGAGATCTGATATATTGTCTGCCGAGTTCTTTCACCATACAACTCTTGTAGGTGAATGAGAATCCCATAAGTAGTATCTTGATCCTCGTTCTGCCTCTACAACTCATTTGACATCGATGCCAGCATGTAGCATCAAGCTTGCAGATTGTCATCAACATAACGTAAGTAATCTGCATAATCCTCTAAAGTAATATCCTTCAATGGAACCGAAGGAGGTGCAGTGTCGAGGACATATGCCTTCTTCTCCAACTAAAGAACTATCTTCAGGTTTCTTAGCCAATCGACAAAGTTAGGTCCAGTTAATTTATTTTATTCAATGATTATTGCAAGTGGATTCTTTGTCATTTTAGTAGAATAATTTACAAAACATTCACGAAGCAGAAAATGAGTAAATTATGGGAAAATATATTCATTTAATATAAGGTTTTTAATACTAAATGTCTCCCACTATTTTCTTCGAATTCCATCACCCCTATTAGAATTTCGGGAAATCAAATTTCTAATGAGCTTGAGGTCTAATGGAAATATTTTACACCCCAATTTTATGAGCCCATGAAATATTTCTATTGGTAGTCAACTCTTTGATGATTGTATCACTATACAACCCTTAAGTATGTTTTGCCTCACCTCTTCCATATACCCTAATTTTATAAGCCCATATGGTACTAAGTGTCAAACAATACCCATCAAATATTTGTGTAGATAGAGCATCAAGATGTCCCATGACTCATGGCCAACATAATGATTCCATCCCACGAGCATCTCAATGCTTGGTAGAGATCACAACTTTCCTACACAAGAACACCCCACGACTCATGGTCAGTGATCAAGTGCAATAGCAGTCGTCATGTCTCTATCTTTGATGGTAGGCATGGAACGATAGGTCCTGCTTAACTTGTCCATTTTTGTTTGAAATCGAATTTAAAAAAAATTACTTAATTTTAGTAAATTAAGTATGGTTTAATTTTATCTAATACCTCATCATAATTTAAATTAGGTTGGTTATTTAATGCATGACATCATAATATCATTTTGCAAGCATTAAAGCATTAAATAAAATCTTAAGCATGCATCTAATACATACTTAAATAAATAGATGATCATGAACCAGTCCTATACGGTCCATTTGAACCAGAAATGGACCTAAGGTCAGTCTAAAGGTAATAAAATAGAATAAAACCTATTATATTACATAATTATATTTCATACAAACATGGGTCTTCTTTGAACCTCTTTTTTGATTCTCTTTCGTCTTTCAAAAAAAAAGAAAAATCTTAACTTACTTAAATGGAATAAGAGGCTCGCAGGTCCCATTTTAAAATCTAAAAATATTAAATAAAATCAATCACATTAGTCAAATGGCTCATGATCATCCCTTACATGCTCATAATTAACATCATATGTAATTATCAAAACATGTAAATTTACCAAATTGTTAAATGTAATTTTTTTAACTTGGTATAATTTTTAATTGCTTGAAAAATAATTTTTCAGAAATAATTAAAATTAACATTTAATTTTAATATTCAAAAAAAAAGGGACCCAGAATAACGTGACGATCAGCACCACTACTGCCTGTCAAGCGCGCGCCGAGTGCCCGCGCACGCAACCGGCGCCCAGTGCCCACTATCAGGCCTATGCACGGGCCAGCACCCACTGTTGGGTGCCTACGCGCGCAGCCCTCAGGTGTTTGACACCCGACAAACCGTTTCATCACTTTTTTTTATTTTCATATTTAAACAATTTAAATAAGCAATTAAAATTATTTCAATTAAATTTTTTTGAAAATATGCAAAATTAAATTTTACATAATTAAGATGAATTTAAACAATTTAGAAACATGCATTCATAAATTCGAAATTCATTGAATAAGCGAAATCTTAGCTCTGATACCACTGTTGGGTTCGCTATAATCGCATGGGTATACGCAACTAAAAATTAAAAAAAAAATCAAATTGTACCTTTCGTGCACTCCAGTTGTTGTAGGGAATGAAGCAGTCAGTTGTTTATCCTGGACTATCAGAACTCGTAGGGATCTAAATGTCTCCCTTCTATTAGGTTCACAATACGGAAAAGCAACACCAATAAAAAAGATTCGCTAATATTATTTTAATTGTTTACTAATCTATAACCGGAGTAAATTTTCAAGAATAATAAAGATTGATTCTTTAAGTTCTTAAAACAATAATATGAATAGGATAACAAGAAACTAATTTTTTCTTTCTTTCTTTCTTTTCTTGGAGAGTAAAAATAGAAGATTTTAAACAAAATAATTTTTGCTCAAAATTTTTTAATTGATTATGCAATTTTCATCCCTCATATATATAGGGCTAAAAATTTTAATTCATTTCCAACTCTTGGAAAGTTTTTCAATTTTGAACTACTTTAAAACCTTATTTTGGAAGGATTCTAAATCTTCTAAGAACTCTTTTCTTTTCTCTCTCCTATTGTATGTGTACTAATTTGATACTACATTAATCATCAAAATTATCTACATACATTGTTGATATTAATTTGAACTCTTCAAATAATATCAAGATAGATATATATCATATAAATACTATAATTATATTTATACATAAATTAAATCTTAGTGGCCGATTTTATCCCATAAAATCAGTCACTATATTTATTTATCTATAAATATGTTAATTAAATAAATTTTAATCTCTTCATATTTTAGTGGGTTTCTTAAGTGATCCACATTAATTTTGGGCTTGAACTCAAAAATCCCCAAATCAATTCAATTGATTCAATCCCAATTTAATTAATCTAATTGATTAATTTAATTTACTCCAATTGGGCTTTCTAATCAAATTAGGTTCAATTAAATAATTCAATTACTTAATTGAATAATTTAATTTAACCATTAAATTAAATAGAACCCTTAATTAATTAATTAATCAGTATTAATTAATTAATTTTCAACCATTAGATAAAATGTAAAATTAGAAATGTTACTTTTTATAAAGATGTGTGACCCTCTTAGGTTCATACTAAACTAGTAGTGGGTTTGCAACATTTGCAACTTATGAATAACAATTATTCCAATTAATTAATTCAATTAATTAATCCGCTTGGAATCAACTCCTTAATTCCAAAAACCTTACTATCCATGAAAACACCTAGCAAGTAATTATAGCAAACTAGTCTTAGGTGAAATAGCGAGTAAACTAAGGCGACAACTAATCTTTCAATTGAATCTAAGGCATGGATTATAAGTCGAAACCCTAAATAATTTAATAATTATGATCCAATTTCAAGTTCCAATTATTCTAGATGAATCACAATTCATCCTTCTTTGGTCAAGGTCTTTGAATCACGAACTGTGAAAACACAGGAGATTTTTTTGTTTAAAAAGACAAGTGTTGAATTTTATGTTGGCCACTAACAAACCTCCATGCACACCAATGCAATACTCAATATACCCTCTTTGTGATTGTCAAGCAATCAGAAGATATATCAAAGTTCTGCAGGATGCACACAAGGCTACCATCGTACCTCAAGTCTAAGGACTAGTCGTGTACTATCGCAACACATAAATTCTTGTTTCGACAAGCAAAGCCTCCAACTAAGAATTTCTTGCGGGCCATGTTCGGTGTACTTGTTCCCTAACAAGCACCCACATACATGCACTTACGTCTCTACGTTAATGCCAATGGAATGTGACATCTTCGTCTCACGAGCATGCATCATATATGCGAGTCTTACTAAGCTATTTGATGTTCCATCTCAAAAAAGCTATCGACTCCGAACTTATTTAATACCAAAACCTTAGAGGCATGTTCCATAATCGCCATCATATGCGCGACCATGCGTCGTAACCAAATTTAGTCTAAAAATTTTATCTAATGTGCAGAAATAAAAGATGTAAGATATAAAATAAATAAAATATCTTTTTATTAATATGATTTTCAATAAAATTGTATTTTACAAAAATAAAAAAAATATAATACTTTCAATTTAATTAGAATATTGGGCATCCTATTATGTCAATACATGCATAGTATCATGTTCACAAAAGTTCATTCTATACAAATTAAAGTACTTCGAATTTATTTGATTTAAATTAATATAAATCCTAATTTAAAGTGGTCGTGGCATCCAGATTTAGGTTGAATCCAAGTACGGGCCTTCCACAATATAAGCTGAATCTTCCCTTCTGAGTTCACTTATTTATTGCGAGTTGATATTGACATTTTAAAGTATATTATTGACATTCTAAAATACATGTTCATTGTTTAAGAAAAAACAATAAATAATGAAGCCCCACTAATTAGAAATGTTTACAAATCGGTTAATCAATGGAATCAAACAAAATCAAAACTAAAATTTCGTTTTGCACCAAAATTAAATAGAAAATTTCAATATTTTATTTTCTAAATTTTCAGTTCAATTTTGATTTTTTGTTTCGGTCAACTACACCAAACCAAAAACCAAATTATAATTTTTATATATTCATATATATAATTTGTATACAATATTTTTATACTTATTGTTTATACTATTTTCTTTATTTTTTACTCACTCAAACTAAAAATAATAAAAAATAATATATTTATAATTTTATTACTTTTTTTTAAAAAAAAAGTGATTAATCAAAAAAATTCTGTTATAATCAAACCAAACCGATTAATTTGATTTGATTTTTGATTTATAATTTTGATTAATAAATATTTCAGTTCAATTTAGCCAAATGAGCACTCTACCTACCGATAATAATTCTTGAAACGTAATGAGATTGGTGAGTTATCTTACATGTAAATGGATATTTGGGGGGTTAGGTTTGGGTGACATTGATGTCTTCATCCATTGGACCAACTTATACAAATTCCTATTCCCCTGAAGTAATCAATTTTCTATACCTGGAAAATACAACTCCAACTTTCTATCCTCTCAAAATTATGAAATAATTTGACAAAACATGAAGTTTTAGATAGGAGTTAGAAAAGTGTAAATAATGTGTACTATTTTATATCTTTTTTTAAAAGTAATGTTTAGAAATTAGTGTCTTACATCATATATATATATTTATTAAGATGATAATTTAAAAAAAAATATTATAGAAAATATAGTCTTATTTGCCACATCCTTAAAAAAATAAAAAATAAAAAAACTTGGAATAGAGAAAATAATACTATTTTCTAAATTGATATTGTGTTGGATTATTAAGAGTGCGTAACAATAGATATAGTGGGGGGAAATATGGAGTCAATTAATTACATGTGCACATGCATCATCATACGTCAACAACACGAAAGGTGTGATTAAATTTGAATGCTCCATGTTAGGTTACATGGATAGTGATAGAATAATACATGGATATATTTAGGTAACTCTTGTTTATAATAATAATATAATAATAATAATAATAATAATAATAACAGGATAATATGTTTGACAAAGTTAAGGGTTTGATTAGATTTTTTTTATTTTTTTTAAGTTTCTTCATCGTGTGATTTGACTAAGTAATAGGGAATCCTTATTCCTTTTTTTCTTTTTTGTTCCTAGATGAAAGTTTCATTCACAATCAACAAAACAAAAGTTACAGATTTCATTACTTTTATTTTTAACAATATTATTAAATTTTTAAAATTTCTAATGTTTTATAATGAGTTTTTATTCGTGTTTTTTTTTTTTTTAGTTTCTTATTTCTATTTAACATGTGGAATTTATTGTCTTACTTCTCTATCTTTTTAAGAATTTTCACATTTAAGTTTAAAAACATAAAACTATGTCACAAGATAGTTATGATTGCAAAACTTAAAACAACTTTTAAACGACTACCCAACATTGAACACAATTCTTGCAATTAAGTAGCGCTTCGTTGTACTTCTCCAATGAAAATCCATCTATGTAACAGACTTTTCAATATGGGAAGGCTATTTATAATTTCTAAAAGCTACTTTAAAATTTTAATTCAGTCCTCATATTATATTTTTATAGTTTGCGTTCTTCAAATAAGAATCAGTTTTCTCTCAACCCTGAACTCCGCACCCCCATGTGCACACCCATCATCAACACCATCAACTTGCTTGTCGATCGGCCACCATGGAGAACTACCACCAGCAGCCAGCCAGCCAGCCAGCTTTTATACTCCTTAGTCCTGAAAAAAATATCTACAAGCGAGTCAAAACCAAACATAAACCCTTCGTTTGTACATCGACCCCCATCCCCGACTACTACCCACCACCACCTTTACTGTGTGCTGCTTGCGCCACTTTGGCCATCTACCACCATCGGTTGATGATCTCTTTTATTTCAATCTTTGATTCTCCATTTTTACCTCTCTTACTAAACCACCACAGCCATCACTGCGACTGCCAACGTCTTTCCTGAAAGTATGTCTACAATTGGACAAGGTTTAAAAAGCTATGATAACTGAACTCTTTTTTTTTTTTTTTTTTTTTGGTAAATATTGTGGCAGCTTGTGTACAAATAGGGTAGTAAAATATACTGAAGTTCAATATTATTGTACTTTATAAATAGCATTGTGGTATGAAACATGCAATGTCAGAGTGAACTCTAATGGCATCTAAGTATGTCATTAGCTGTTTGTTATGCCTTTTATTTTTCCCCTAGTAGTTGTTTGTGGATGCTGAGGATTACATTTGAGAGAGGTTGTCTTACCAGTATGAAACTAAATCTATTTGGGCAACAATATGCAGCAAAATGAATTGACCTACTTAGAAATTTTCAAATGACCAAATAAAGGCTAGGTTTTATAGGATATGTACTTGGTATTCATAGTCTTATGCACTCCTTTCTCAGCCTGAGATTAATTGAAATAGGAAATAATATCACTGCTTTTACTTAATTTTGAAATTCAAATCTTCAGGTATCTTTTTGTTTAATTTAAGTAAAATATATCATATAGTTTATGAAATGAAAAGATAATAATAGATATTTGGATGTGGATTTTAATATAGATATTTGTGTAGTTGGATATGGATTTATTTCGTATTTGTTAAACATTTTATGTGGTACTAAGCAAACAAATATTCAGTATGTCATGGATAAAAACGTGGTACTAAGCATGCAACATTCGACATTATTACACCTAATATTGAAGCAAATTAAGTGTTAATGCACATGCATATTGAGTGCACATGAACAGGATATTAAATATCCACTCTGTGGCTCTAAGTGTTATAGATAATAGTTCGTTATCAAGATAGAGATGTGTTAATGGTAAGGGTGGCTTTTGCATTATTAATTGGGGGTGTTTAAGACTTTTTATGGGTGTTGAGGAGTGCAAACAAAGAAAATTAGGAGTGGGGACATAACTTAAAAAATGAAAGAAGGCTCGGGAATTTAATCCCAAATATCCCTTCTATGGGCTTAATATGCGGAAGTGATTTTATATTTGCCACATGTTTAGTAAACATTAACTTTTAAAAACTATTTAAAAGATATTACGTAAGATTTTTTTATATATATATCTTTAATATTCACATATTAAATATAAACTTCCTGCAATTCACTCTAAAAATCTATTCACTATTAACCACCAATGATCACCCAGTATATCCTTAATCAATTCTACTAGTCCACAAATAACTTGAATCCTTAATTACATAATCTTAAGTAGGCAATAGCATGTGATTTAGACTTTGTAGCCAATAATTAATGTTGAAAAGGTATCGTATCAATAGGCACAAGCTCAAGGTTTAAAAGCATTCTATATAATCATGAAATGGCTTCAAATTAGATATACACTTTACCCCATCCCCCACCCCACCCCCACTCCCACTTTTTTTTGGATGACTTTGTGAAGTCTTAATTTGACATTGAAGTTCTATATTTGGGGACTAATTTAATAGTTAAGAATAAATTTAATTAATAACTTTGGGAACAAAAACACAAGACTCAACTGTGCTTTATGTCTTGTACCCTACTTTCCCTCCTCTCTCCATCACTTCTCCCCACTTTCCCGCACTTCCCCTTCCCTCTCTCACTATCCCACTTTCCCCTCCCTCTTATTATTTTTTTCATGTTGTTTTTCTACCCCAATTTCCCTCAATAACTAATTTTGTCTTATCTTTTCTCACTCCATTTTTGTATCATATCATAAATATTTTAATTACAATATGTATGTTTTATTATAATAATTATGAAGTAAATAATATTTAGAAAATCTTTTCAACGACTATCATAATCTTTTTAGTGGAATAAGATTTTTTTACAATGAATTGCTACAGTTATTCAAATTTTAAATTTCACTATATTTATGTGATTTATAATGTTATTAATTTATATTATATAAAAAATTAATAATATTAAATATTATGTCTTTGAAATTATTATAGAAAAAATAAAATGTGAATAACAATCATGTTAAAAATGTAATGAATATACATAATTATATAATAATACTTAATAAATATTAATTATGAATAATTATTATTATAGTTTATTAATTTAATGCACGAAATTTACCTATAATTATATAGGTTAGTTTCAATTGTACAATAATTATTGATTATTCAATTTATAACAATGATGTATTAAATAATAATACCTAATAAAAGATGAATTGCATTGCTCAAATTCATTTCAAGCAGTTAACGTTCATTCTCAAGAAAAGATGGTAGCTCCTCGGCATCTTCAAGCACTTAAGTGGCCTCCCAAATTACCATAGAGCCAAGCCTCATTAATTATCAAAGAAATGGCACTCTATCTAAAATATTTCATGCATGCAATTGAGTTGTTGATGTGGCTTAATTATCTCCTTGATTTCAATTCTTAAAATGCAAGATTTTATTTTTTTGGATAAATTTCATTATGTACACATTTCATGCATGGTTTGGGCACAAAATCAAGGCAACATAACAATTGGTTATTAGGGCTCTTATTGTGCTTCAATCTGCTTTAGCATTCTTGTGTTGCCTAAGCTCAGCTTATGCAAATGTTTCTTATTAGCACAATCACATATTTTTATACAGTGGATTTGAATGCAATTCTTACGGTCAATAAGCTTCATGGGACCCAAAAAAAAAAAAAAAGCTTGTTGCGATATTGCTATTTGATCACACTCTCGCCCAACGGAATATTGCTTAAAAGCGCTGATTGGCAATCACGCTGTTCGATATCACATCATTTTTCGGAAAATTTTAGTCCATGAAAATAATTTTGTTATATTTGCTGCAAATATTTTTAGCACAAGACAATAATCAAGTTTCAAATTATCTTAAATCCCATGATGTCATTCCCAAGTATTGTTAGCAATAATTGAATTATGTATAATTAGTGCTTTCAATAATTACTCTTAGAATTAAGCATTTGTTTTGGATATATGAACGTTTATCTATATTGTTTTTATTACTAAAATGGCCAACTTTTGGTCTTTTACTTATTTTTGAAAATGATGCAGTTTGAAAATCAAGTTTGCTAATTATTTAGATTTTTTTTTCATATAAGAAAATTAGTATATACTCTTTATGTTATTGAAAATGCTGAAATTAATTTCAGTCTCATTTTTAAGAAAGAAATTCTCTGTTTGAAAATAACTCTTATTTAATATTTAAAAATAATGCATTTCTTTTTTTTTTATGTACAAAATTTAATTTATAGCATTTCTGTTTGCTATTACTGAAATGATCTTATAATTAAAATTTTAGTCTCACTTTTAGTGATTATTTTCATATATAAAATAACTCATTATGTTTGTATCATTGCATAGGGTTTCAGAAATTAGATTTTAGTCTTCTTGCCCTTATATTTATGCATTTTAAAACATAACTCTCACTTAATGTTTTTAAATATTCTAGTATGTGTGTACAAAAATGATGTATGTTCACATATAATATTTATATTCTAAGAAATATATAGTATGCGTATTGAGTACTCAATATATATCACATTATTAAAATCTATATTTGTTAAGTATATTCCTTTGTACATAAAAGTATGTATGTGTATATATCTATGTAAGAAAAATCTACATAATACTGTAATTTATATGTGGAATATTATACTACATTAATATTTATTAATTTTAATTATATTTATATTTATATTGTGTGTGTGTGTGTTGTGTTACGTAAATAATTTAACTTTAACATGAAAAGTGAATGTAGAAGGGAAGTGAAAGTACAACAGGGTGGATAAGCGAATATTATTTATTTGATTTAAAAGAATAATTAAATGTATATTATATTTTAAAAAAATTATAATTATTAGTATTTACTCTTGAGTATATTCTGAGGTTTTCACTTTTCATTTTTGAGTCCACTGATTCCATCGATCTAGGAACAAGGGTTTTCTTTTCTCTCTCTCTGGCTCTTGAGTACTCCGCCGTCCGCCAGCCACCAGCCACTCCGTCGTTAGCCCTCTTCCGACTGTAGGTCAGTGAAATTCCAGTAGCTCTGCCCGACTGCTTGCTGGTTTTGTTTAAGATTCACTATGTTGGGCACTACTCCTCGGCCGCATCTCGCTGGTCACCGTTGAGTCCTTGTCTAGGGCGGGGCACGGATTGAGGTCTGTGTCTTATTTTTTTCAGCTGGGCGAGTCCAATTTCAATCAAACTCATCTTAAATTCGCATCGATACTATCCCTATCTCCAATAAATGCCAAACAAATAGTTTTTTAGAAAAAAATTATCATGAGACAAGATTTTTTGGAGAAGAGGTGCTGTGCTTCCTTCTTTATTTTCATTGTCCCAAATAAAGGAAAGTATTTGAGATTTACTTCCCATTAAGATCATACCAAACAACATGAATGAAGAGTATCATACTTCCACTATTTAAAGTAAGTTTTATTTCCTTTTCTCCTTCACTTTCCTTTCCCCTTATTGAACCAAATGAGGCCTAAGGCAAAATCATTTCATATATTTCATTTATTTTCCAACATTAGAAAATAAAGGCAAAGTGGGTACAAAAAATACACAAGCAATCTCCGTGGTATCATAAACCTATTGATAAAGGGGGTTAAGTATATATTTTCATAATTTGATGGGTGTAAAGTGTAATACTTTTTTTAATTATTTGAACCTCTGAACTTTTTAAGTCAATGTGGTTGGTGCCTGTAAAACTTCCTTCATTGTCACATGAAAAAAAAAAAATGTCAGCTAACAACAACTTATTATTTGTTATAACATTTGGGAAAAATTAATTAATTTCTTTGTCCTAAATTAATTTTCTCTTTCTTTGGAATGTTTAAAGGTAATGTTCTAGTTCGTCAATTGATATTGTGTTTCCAAAGTATCATCACAATTAAATTAATTACATGACAGCACTAGTAAGGACATAAACAAATCAAGTCGAACACACTAGTATTTAAGTTTATTTGAATTTTTTATCAAGTGTGAAATTGTATTAGATATTAGATAGAAGAGTTGAGTTTGAACAATGTCTAAATGACCAAAATATTGTCGAGCTTTGAGTAATTTTAGTTTTTTTATACATATTTTATTACTCTTTGATAAATTGAGTCGAACTCAAGTATAATTTCAAATTTTATTAAATGAAAAAAAGAAATATTTAAACTTAAAATAAAAATTTAACAACTAATTTTGAATCAAATATCATATAATTTGGTTTATTTTTTCAGCGTTATTTACTAACCCTAACCATTTGTTTAAAGATAAAATTATTTAAAAAAATTAAAAATTTTATATTTTAATTTTCATTTAAAACTCCATATTAATTCTCAATATGAGATATAAATCCCTAGTGAAAATCATAACTTTTGATAGAGGGGATTAAGTATATATATTAATAATTTGATGCGGTAAAAGTGTAATTTCCCTTGTTTTCTATTTATTTGAACCACTGAATTTTTTAAATACGCAATACCTGAGACTGTGCTTTACACACGAGCTATATCCACTGCAATGAAACTAGTAGTAATTCTAATTATCAAAGTGGTGGTTGGTGCCTAAAAGTCAAAGTCGTTGGTCCCTATAAAACTTCCTTAATTGTCACATGAAAAAAAATGTCAACCAACAACAATTGATTATTTGTTATAACATTATACAAAAGTTAAATAATTTTCCATTTTTTTGGAATGTTTAAAAGTAATGTTCTAGTTTGTTAAATGACATTTTGTTTCCGAAGTATCGGTACAATTAAATTAATTATAATATGACATTAATGATAAGAGTGTAATCAAATTAAATCAAGACGAACAAGTTAGTATTTAAGTTTAGTTTGATTTTTTTTTTCAAGTTTAAATTGAGTTAAATATTAGTTTATATCTTAATTTATTTATTGAAAGAGTTGAGCTCAAACGACTTGAATTGAACAGAATACGAGTCGAGTTCTAATAATTTTTATATTTAAATATATTGCACTATTTTTTAATTAATCGAACTCGAGTAGTTTTAAATTTTATTAAATAAAAAAAAATGTTCAAGTTTGTTATGCTTAATGAAATAAGTTGTTAATAATAAATTTTAAATCAAATATTGGTTATTATCCAGTCCTATTTAGTAACCCCTAACCATTTGTTTGAAGATAAAATTATAAACAAAATTTAAAACTTTCATTTTTTTTAATTTATGATTAAAATTCGATATTAATTCTCAATATGATATTTAAATTGAAGCGAATGGGAATATTATTTTAGGAATGAAGAATGGTAGGTAACAGGAGCTAACTAATGAAAAAAATCACATCCAATGCAATTGTCATTCAATAATTGTTACTAATAGTTTAAACATTCTTGCCAGAAATAAAATATAAAAAAGTCGAACTTTACTTTAAGTGATAATATATATATATATATATATATAACGTGCAAAATTTTATCCAAATGCAATTTGTTAATTTAATGTAGCAAAGTGCGATTTTTCAATTGACAGCTTTGCCTTTTCACATTATTATCACGTGCTTCTCAAGTAGAGTAATAGATTCTAGAGATAGCAATCAGGTTTGGGAAGGATTTGACAAAATTGAAGATTCATTTATAAAGATATTTAAGATTTTGAGATTGGTCGCGTTTCTAATTTATCTAATTTGAATTAGATTTATTAGACTTTATAAATTTAAAAATATTTAAAAATATATTTTATTAAAATAATAATACTATTTTAAAAAAAAAATAGTTTTTCAAATATAATATTACTTAAATACATATATATTAAAAAAATAATAATAAAATTAAATAGGTTGAATTTAAAAATAAAAAAACAAGAACTGTTTCAAATCTGTTTATAACTTTAAAATTTCATCTCATTCTCATCCCTAATAAAATCATAGGGAACTAGTATTAGAATAGTTTTATAATAGTTTTCTGTTTTAAATGTATATTTTAATTTTTATTATACTTAATTATCTTTTAAATTGTCTGTTATTTGATGATATATGTTGTAAATTTTCGTGAACGCAAGTGCACGTTATCATATACAAGTAATAAAGTGATGAATCAATTATCGTTCCCATGAGTATTGTTGAATTATTAAGTATCGAAATTATGTTAATTCTAATTTTATTTAAATAAACGAAAGTGAGTGATTATGATTACAAACTAAATCTACCTACACTAATTAATGATCAAAATAATGAAATTCAAAAACTGAAAAGTCTAGGGTTATGATTTCACCATAATTAATCCGAATTGAATAATTCATCTCATCAATCTCAATTTAATTCCCAAGTGATAGTTGAGAATCCCTAAATTATCCACTAGCCTCTTCCAAGATCTAATAAAAATATTATCAATTGCTAACCCACTATATTCCTATGTGAATTACAACAATCAACAACTCATTAGGTTCTATGGATCTCTAACAAGACTACACAAACCATGCAAGTATATTCCTATATTACATGCAATTTATGGTTTTCTACACATAAAACTAGACACATATATCACCTCCCGGGTCAATATGATTAACAAATCATTCAATTAGTGGCCAAATAATTGAAAACATTAAGAACAATATAAAAAATTCAACTTCAAAATAAATCGAGAATTGAATTGATACAAATATTCAAAATATCATAATTAGATTACATCATAACCCTAGAAAAATAATTAGTTCGTGTTGGTAAAAATGAAAGATAACTCAACAATATCCATGAATATAATTAATGAGCCAAAAAGAAAAATAAAATAAAATTTGGAAGATGATGAGGTTCTTCCCTTGTAGATGTCTTCTTCACAAACCATGGAAGAATTTTCTCATCTTCTTCTTCTTCTTCCTTCTTCCTTCTTCCTTCTTCTTTCTTAGCTTGTTTTCTCTTCTTTCCCTCTCCCTCTCTAAAAATTTGATTTCCTCACCCTTGGAGGCTTTTGAATTATTGAAAATCACATGGGAGATGCCCTAAAGAGGGTAAAATGATGATTTTGTCCTTACTTGTCCGCCCAACAGCGCATATGCGCTGATTGGCAGTGCCCATTCTGTCCAAGGCAGCGCTTAGGCGCTGCACCTGCTGCCTAAAATTTATGTCTACAGCACTTATAGCCTATTTCAATTGATTTTTCACCATCTTCAAAGCATAACTGAATTTTGATGTCTTCATATGAATTGTATCTCTATGTCTTATCTTTCTATAGGCACTTGAATCAACTGAATATGAAATATGTGGAAAGAGTTATGTCTAAAATACCAAGATATGTCATACCAGAAATTTTCAGTCAAGTGCAAACTATTTAACTCGATTTTTCTCATTGAAATAGAAATAATTG
The DNA here is from genome assembly GCA_019321725.1 of Paulownia fortunei. Lineage (NCBI taxonomy): Eukaryota > Viridiplantae > Streptophyta > Magnoliopsida > Lamiales > Paulowniaceae > Paulownia > Paulownia fortunei. Next base: position 7,950,313 of record CM033109.1, on the reverse strand, counting down.
GATTTCATGGTAAACATAAAAATTATAGAACTATCTCTTGGATTTTCAATGGTTTAAGAAACACATCAAAATTATGTTAGAACAAAATGTTATGATTGAAATATGAATATTATCCTCAATAGCACCAAAAAGCGGATTATTCAAAATTTTAACGAAGTTTTATGTTTCTTTCCATTTTCTCCTAATTTTGCTATTACCTATAATATTTCAAACTAAATGCATAAAAAGTAACAAAACACTCAAAAACTAATCAAAAATTTAAGTAAATAGTTCTCAATTAAGGGGTATAAAATCCAATCATCAAATACCCTCAAACTTAATATTTTGCTAGTCCTCGAACAAAAGAAAGAAATAAAATAAGTAAAATAACAAGTGATAATTAAACCTACTAACCAAATGAGTTTCAAAAAATGTTGTGAGTTTATAACTCAAGAAAATATCAAAATATCATCAAAATGCATGATTTCAACTCAAGTGTCAAATTCACCCATCTTTAAATCATTTGAGTGTATATGTGTAGCCTCTTACACTTAATTTTTTGCTACTCAGATTGGTTTATGCAAACTCACAACCAAATTATTGATATCTTATTTATGTGTTTTAGAATTTCATAGGCTTGTTTTTCATGTCATTCTCTACTAATGTAGACTAACACAAGCTTGTAATGTGTGACTAAGGTAATGGTAGGATAAAAGACAATATAGTAGCTCAAATTACTCATAGCACACAACTATTCTAGAACCTTGTTGATGAGCACCACTATATTTTTGTCTCATAACTTCACGAACCTTTCTTCTTTTGATTTGTCACACCACTTTATTCGTTAAACTCCCATGTTTTCACATATTCTTTTTTTTATGTGCTACACCTCCGAACTTATTTTTTTTATAAACAATGGGTGTTGTACTCTTTTCTAATATTTCTTGACACATTTTTTTTTGGGAGTTTTGTACAAATCGCCATCTCTCTTTGCCTTTTTTTTTAAACCACTTTCAATGCTCAAAATGATGTTACTAGAATAATAATGAGTTGAGTGTGGGGTAATATGTAAGATAAAAAAATATATATTTCAATTCTTTAGTTGAGGTTGATTTGTAGGATGACAAAGAAAATGACTCAATAGGCTCAATAGGCTCAATAGGGAACACTAGGGATTATTCATCATAAACAGGGTGGATTGAAAGGTTCAAACGATCAAAAAATGACCTAAATCACTTCTCTAATGTTATGTAGCCTAGGATTTCGCATCGAGTAACAATCAAACAAGTTCTAGAATTATATGAGATCGCAAAAAAAAGTATCGAGTTCACATAAGCTTTCTCTAAGCATGAAGAAAATCAAAATGTTCAAGGCTATGTGCTCAATATGTCAAAGGATTACAAGAAAGATAAAAATTCCACAAGAGTTAAGCACATACATAAGCACAACATTCATCAATTTCCAAAAGCTATAAACAAACAAAATCAAATGAAACACATACATCCACCCCAAAACTTAGAATTAACATTGTCCTCAATGTTAAATAAAACAAGATAAGGTATAGAAGTCTTTCTTGAATGGTGTTAGTTCTCATCAACTTGATCATCATCCTCTTCTAGAATAGTAATGGATGTGCATTCATTATTTGGTGGCATATCACTCTTTATTTTACAAATCTTCCCCCAAATTTGAGTTAGATCATGAAATAAAACAAACAAAAAACAAATAAAATTCATCATACTAAAATAACAAAATTAACATTAAACAACTAAATAATAAAATAAAAGATAATTTAAAATACTTGGGTTGCCTTCCAAGAAGCGCTTGATTTATAATTTTCAGCCGGACTAAAAATAGGTGTTTATCATGCCATGCCTTTGTATGCTCTAGAAATGTAGGTGATCCCCAAATATAAGCATAGTGAGCACAATCCGACATGGGATCAAGTGCCTCTTGTACATTGATGAGTGCATGCTCGATGACCAAAAATATTTCTCCTTGTATGAAAGAGATGTCTTTATCCTTTTCACTTTCGAGGATGATGAAATCTATATGGATAATAGATTTATCAACATTCTCAAGTAGACCTTCATTTTCCACCATGTAATGGTTTAATGAGCAATCTCCCAATTTATAATCCTCCATTTCATACTTGTACAATGAGATCCCCGTATCATCCTCCACAACATTTGACATAGGTCTGTTATTTTGTATTTCTTTCCAACTAGTACTAGTAGCTTCGAGTTCTGATATATCTGGAAAACCGAAACCAAGACTAGGAATTTTTGACGCTAAATTCCCACCAAGGAAAGTACAATATCCAGAAATGAACCTCCTGTCTATCATCGACCCAACATAGTCTGCATCCGTGTATGCTTCAAGTATTAGTCCACCAACACTCTTTTGAAATAAGATGCCTTTCTCTGGTGCTCCTTTAAGGTAGTGCAACACTCTATAGACAGCCTGCAAATAGAATTTTTTGGGTTGTGCATAAATTGATTTACTACGCTCACAACATAAGCAATATCAGGCCTTATGTGAGAAAGATAAATAAGTCTCCCAACTAGTCTCTGATACATCTCCTTGTCCACGACAACATCTTCCTCTGCTTCTGGTTTGGTTGAACATTTTCATGGTCTTTTCTATTCTCCACTAGAGGTGTTTATGTTGATACCTTTTATTCATCCTTCATCAGTTGTTTTATCCATAAGACAGTTTCCCTCTCTTCATCACTTAGCAAATTAACATCACAATATTCTTCTCTTTTCTCCGTTAGAGGCATTTGTGTTGATACATTTTGTTTATCCTTCATCAATTTTTTAATCCACAAGATGGTTTCAATCTCTTCCTTACTTAGTAAATTATCATCACAATGTTCTTCGCCCTCTTCATTTTCCTCAGTTGTGTAAGGCAAAATCTATCGTGATGGATTACTAGGTTGAGTTTGCAACAAGATTTGGTCGGTAGTACGTTTGAATTGAGCTAGAGCTTCCTCAAGGCTTCGCTTCTTCTCTAATGGTGGGTGACTAGGTGCATGCCATATCATATTCTCATCATTTCTCCATGAAGTATTAGAATGATTTGGTTATCCTTGATAAGTATTGGAGAAATGATAATTTTGCAGCTGGTTGTAATTCCACCCATACTGAGCATGCTCGACGTATGGTGGTGCAAATTAATTTCTTCCTTGGTATTGTGTTCTTGCTTGAAAACCACCATATGACTCACTTACTTGAGCAGTCAACGCATTAATGACATCTTCTCGATTAATCTCAAAAGCCTGAGTTGAAGCTTGATTTGTCATGTAATATTCATTTGGGCAATAGTATGAATTATATGTCATTTTGTCTATCAATTTTTGCTCATTTTTCACATATAAGAAAATACCTGCGATTATAAACAAGGGCACACTCAAACAATGAAATAAAAATAAAAATAAGAGAAAAGATAAATAAATATAAGCAAGAAAAATTAAAATTAAAATCAAAGTTACTTGGTATCGATATTAACAAAACAAAATAATCCCCGGCAACGGCGCCAAAAACTTATTGTGAATTTTCATAAATACAAGTGCACGTTATCATATACAAGTAATAAAATGATAAATCAATTATCTTTCTCACGAGAATTGTTGAATTATTAAGTATCGAAATTATGTTAACTCTAATTTTATTTGAATAAACGAAAGTGAGTGATTATGATTACAAACTAAGTCTACCAATACTAACTAATGATCAAAATCAACTAATGATGAAATTCAAAAACTCAAAAGTCTAGGGTTATGATTTTACAACAATTAATTCGAATTGAATAATTCATCTCATCAATCTCAATTTAATTCCCAAGTGATAGTCGAGAATCCCTAAATTATTCACTAGCCTCTCCCAAGGTCTAATGAAAATATTATCAATTGCTAACTCACTATATTTCTATGTGAATTACAACAATCAATAATTCATTAGGTTCTATGGATCTCTAACAAGACTACACAAACCATGCAAGTATATTCCTATCTTAAATGCAATTTATGATTTTCTACACATAGAACTAGACACATATATTACCTCTCGGGTCAATATGATTAGCAAATCATTCAATTAATGGTCAAGTAATTGAAAGCATTAAGAACAATGTAGAAAACTCAACTTCAAAATAAATCAAAAATTGAATTGATATAAATATTCAAAATATCATAATTAGATTACATCATAACCCTAGAAAAATAATTAGTTCGTGGTGGTAAAAATGAAAGATAACTCAATAATATCCATGAGCATAATTAATGAGAAAAAAAGAAAAATAAAATAAAACTTGGAAGATGATGAGTTTCTTCCCTTATAGATGTCTTCTTCACAAACCATGGAAGAATTCTCTCATCTTCTTCTTCTTCTTCATTCTTATTTCTTGGCTTGTTTTCTCTTCTTTCCCTCTATCCCTCTCTAAAAATCTGATTTCCTCACCCTTGGAGGCTTTGGAATTGTTGAAAATCATATGGGAGATGCCATAAAGAGGGCAAAATGATGATTTTGCCCTTACTTGTCCGCCTAGTAGCGCCTAGGCGCTGATTGACAACGCCCATTCTGTCCAAGGTAGTACCTGCAGTGCTTAGACGCTGCACCTGCTGCCCAAAATTTGTGTCTACAGCACTTAAAGCCTTTTTCAACTAATTTTTCACCACTTTCAAAGCATAACTTGATTTTGGTGTATTCATATGAATTATATCTTTATGTCTTGGCTTTCCATAAGCACTTGAATCAACTGAATATGAAATGTGTGGAAAGAGTTATGTATAAAATATCATGATATGTCATACCATAAATTTTTAGTCAAGTGCAAACTATTTAACCCGATTTTTCTCATTGAAATAGAAATAATTAGATTTCATGGTAAACATAAAAGTTATAGAACTATCTCTTAGCTTTCCAAGAAACACATCAAAATTATATTGAAATAAAATATTATAATTGAAATACGAACACTGCCCTCAATAGTACCAAAAAACGAATTATTCAAAATTTTAACAAAATTTTATGTTTCTTTCCATTTTCTCCTCATTTTCCTATTACCTACAATATTTCAAACTAAATATATAAAAAGTAACAAAATACTCAAAAACTAATAAAAAATTTAAGCAAATAATTCTCAATTAAGGGGTATAAAATCCACTTATCAATATAAGAGAACGTTTCTCTAAAAAAACAAAAGTTATACCAACCCCCTCCAATGATAGAATGGGACAAGTGACAAAAAATTATTCATTCAATTCTAAAATTATAAGTCACCTGTTACTATATATTAACTAATTTGACTTTTTATAAATGCAATAATAAATGATGTAGTTAATTTTTTAATCTAATTGAATAATAATTACATAACAAATATTAAGATTTAAAATTTTAATATTACTTAAATTATTAAATAGTATATTACATTGTTAAAAAACTAAGCAAATTGACCTCATAATATAGAAAAAGTGCAATAATTTGAGAATAAAGTTCAAGTTGGAATTTTGAATCCAACTACTATAATTCAAGATTACAAAATTACGAAATTTCATAAAAATATAAAATAAAAAAGGTATATAATAAAACTGTGGTGGTCCCACAATAAAAAAAATAATTCAAACGTCGGTATCAGTGGAACCAACTAATTGTGTAAAGGAAGGAAGAAGTAGTTGCACGCTTTTGCCAAATGTTTAAAGCTTTGAAAATATAGCAAGTTGTGTGTGCCACCAAACCCGGCTTACCTACCCCCGCAGTTCCTTATCCTCCATTCCTCCGTTATCTTTGACGCCGTCGAATCCCTCCAACGCCGCCCACCACCCAACCCCCAAACCCATGCCACCTACCACCTGCGGTTCTTCTATAAATCCTCACACCTTTCGCCAACTTAACAAAACAGCTCCACCTCTTAGTTATCCCAACCAGCATTACCCCACCTGCCTCCGCTGCCAACCACCGCCATTTCAATCTGAGCGGACCTACTCCCTATGGATCTTCTCCTCCTCGAGAAGACCCTTCTCGGTCTCTTCTTCGCCATCATCGTCGCCACCGTTGTGTCTAAGGTACGAGGCAAGAAGTTCAAGCTTCCCCCGGGACCTATTCCTGTTCCGATATTCGGGAACTGGCTCCAAGTAGGCGATGACTTGAACCACCGCAATCTCACCGACTACGCGAAGAAATTCGGCGAAATATTGTTGCTCCGAATGGGGCAGCGCAACCTCGTCGTCGTCTCCTCCCCCGACCTCGCCAAGGAAGTGCTCCACACGCAGGGCGTGGAGTTCGGGTCCCGCACCCGGAACGTCGTGTTCGACATTTTCACCGGAAAGGGGCAGGACATGGTGTTCACGGTGTACGGCGAGCACTGGAGGAAGATGCGCCGGATCATGACGGTGCCGTTTTTCACCAACAAGGTGGTGCAGCAGTACCGCCACGGGTGGGAGGCGGAGGTCGCCGCCGTGGTGGAGGATGTGAAGAAGAATCCCGAGGCGGCGACCAATGGGATTGTGCTGAGGAGGAGGCTGCAGCTGATGATGTACAATAATATGTACAGGATCATGTTTGATACAAGGTTTGAGAGTGAGGATGATCCCTTGTTTGTGAAGCTCAAGGCTTTGAATGGGGAGAGGAGCAGGTTGGCCCAGAGCTTTGAGTATAATTATGGTGATTTTATCCCCATTTTGAGGCCCTTCTTGAAAGGGTATCTCAAGATCTGCAAGGAGGTTAAGGAGAGGAGGTTACAACTGTTCAAGGATTATTTTGTTGATGAGAGAAAGTAAGTTCACTTTTTCCCTTCTCAATCCTTGTAAAATATCCTCTTCAAGTGAGCTTTATAGTTGCTTTTTCTTTATTCTCCTTTCTGCTTCTTGATCCTACATTATTTGAAGAAAATTGAATTATCTTTTGTCTCCCTTTGTCATACAGTGGTGTTATGGGTACTTCTCTCCTTTTATTTTATGAATTACCATTTAAGGTAGTTACTGTGATTAGAGAGAGATGCTAAATTAGAGTTAGGGTAGTTTTGAGGAAAATGGATATCCTCTGTAGAATTGAATATGACCTGTTGCTTTGGATGAAATTGATTAGTCATATTATGTGTAGATTTAACTGATCAGTTACCACTAGATGAACTATACCAATTCGGACATTGGAAATTATATTGTATATGACCTTCTCTTTCAGTTTGCTCTATACTATAAATTTTGCTGTGTTTTTTAGTTCATTCGATTCATCTGATTGTGACAGTGAAAGGTAATTGGTGTCTTATTTACTTTAGGACGGTAGCCTCAAGAGTAATTGTTAGGGGGTCCAAGATGGGGATCCTATACAACTTGATTGCCGTGGGACCCAGTCCCACTACCTCCTAAGAATGACCCCTCAATTTCGGCTTGAAAAAATGGTTTTTACAGAGCTAGCTGCTAATTTAATCACTATAGCCTGATTGTTTAAGCTTCAGATTTTTTTTTTAAGTCAGGTTGAAAAACCTTCTTTTTCTTGTTGTAAATATTGAAATTGTCCAAATAAAAATGTTACCCATTCCCAATGTAGTAATTGTTGTAATTGTTGAAAGGCAAAAGTGCAATTATTTGGGATTAACCAACATTCTTAGCTGTTTCTCTTAAATCACGAGACCCCTCCCGCTTTTCTTTTTCTTTTGTTTTTTCATCATCTTTTCTTCTATCATGTACACAATGGCTATTGGGAAGAAGGAAAGATATTAATTAGTACTTTGATGTCGCAGGAAGCTTGCAAGCACAAAGCCAATAGACAATGATGGCCTAAAATGTGCCATCGATCACATTCTTGAAGCCCAGCAAAAGGGAGAGATCAATGAGGATAATGTCCTATACATTGTTGAGAACATCAATGTTGCTGGTAAATTGGTTACTTATTTTTGGTGTTCTTGTTTTTTCTTTTTCCTAAGAAAACTCCATCCTACTCCTTTGTTACTATGAATTGGTCTGTTAGATGTTCTAAAATGCTCTTATACGCTCTTTAGCATTAATATGTTAAATTTTTTGTCCATACATGGCATAAAGAAATTTGCGCACTTATAAATTGGTAATTTCAAGGACCTCTGGCCCATGTGGCATTCAAGATTAATAATGTCCGTTGATTATTTATTTATTTATTTCTTTTAGGGAGGTTGTAGGGTGGGTGGGGTTTGAGAAAAATAAGTTCAGTAAATGGAATGAAATAAAAATAGCAACATCAATAATCTGCTTCCTACATTCTTGATGAACAAGTGTTCATTTTGTCCTGCGAAGACTCTAAAAGATGAATTTGTTATTCTTAAATTGTCCATAAAGGCTGCTTGGTGGTGTTAAAGATTGTACATGTTTCAATTAAAATGTGTCCTTCACTTGATGACTTTGCCAGTGGTAGTTCTTTTGCCGGTGGTGGTTCTTCCGCCACGTCACTTACCTTACAAGACAAAGAAACTTTTGTGGGTCATGAAATGGTGTTGGTCTCTAGTCAAGTTGATATGGGAGTGTTCTGATGACAACCACAAATTATTATTTCTTAGATTTCGTATGTCGTGTGTAGAATTGATTTATTACCTGTACAAATGCTTACCCATGACCATATGGAAAAGTAGTCACACATTGTGATTTCTTCTTACCTCAACTTGTTAAAACATCTAAATGTTGACAGACTCAATCGTGAGAATTTAAATCATTGTTATAGTTTTCTGTTTGAAGTTCTTGCACACTTCTTTGTTTCAGTTTTGAGTTAATGATCTCATGGTTTACTGAAGTATTAACATACTTTATTTATGGGCAGCAATTGAAACAACACTTTGGTCAGTTGAGTGGGGTATTGCTGAATTAGTCAACCATCCGGAGGTCCAGAAAAAGCTCCGAGAGGAGATTGATACTGTGCTTGGCGTGGGAGTACCAGTGACGGAGCCCGACACCCATAAGCTCCCTTACCTTCAGGCAGTCATCAAGGAAACGCTGCGCCTTAGAATGGCCATTCCCCTTTTAGTGCCCCACATGAACCTCCATGATGCCAAGCTTGGTGGCTATGACATTCCTGCAGAGAGCAAGATCTTGGTCAATGCTTGGTGGTTGGCTAACAATCCCGCACACTGGAAGAAGCCTGAAGAGTTCAGGCCTGAGAGATTCTTGGAAGAGGAGTCTAAGGTTGAGGCCAATGGCAATGACTTCAGATATCTGCCATTTGGTGTTGGCAGGAGAAGCTGCCCCGGAATTATTCTTGCACTGCCAATTCTTGGTATCACCTTGGGACGCCTGGTGCAGAACTTTGAGCTATTGCCTCCTCCAGGGCAAACAATGCTCGACACCACCGAGAAGGGCGGTCAATTCAGTCTGCATATTTTGAAGCACTCCACCATTGTGTTAAAGCCAAGATCCTTATGAAATTTTATTTATTTGGTGACAATATAATGGGATGTCTAGTGATTCAACGTACAATTAATATTTTGCGTGTGATTGAAGCTTAGGAGTTGCCTTAAACGGCTCTCTTTGTATATCTCTTTCTCGCTTTCATATGAAAAATGAGATTAAGTGGTCTGTTGAGAACTAAAAACAACAGGTGCAGTCATTTTTTCACAAATAGCATGCATCTCTGATCCTATTATACTTGGAATTACACGCCTGATGCTGACGCTCAAAGCTTGTAGCCCCAGATGGATTTTACTTCTGGTTCTGAAACTTATTTGGATAAAACAATTAATTATACAGCTGTATTTTGCTGCTTAAAAGACAGCAATTCATTGTTGAACCATGAACACACACACACACATTTAAATTTATTCACAACTCATCCTCTCCCTATTTCTAGAATACAAAAACTTTTCCCTCTAAATCTGTTTCATGAAAAAACCTAGACAGAAGTCATGATTGACCACTTTGTCATCGACTTAAAAAAATAAAAAAATAAATAAATAATTAAATTATTAATTTATTAAATGACCAATTTTGCCAGAGTATCTTAATTATGGTTATGTATTTAGGACGAGTGTAGTAATATATTGATAATTAAATTCCATCATTCTAAAAACTTCAAAATATCCTAATTGCAATGTCATGCTTGCCCCAATTATAGAGAGAACTTGCATTGGGAATTGAATTATCGGAGTATAATCACAAATGTTGTTTGTTTGTATGCAATTTATAGAGGTCAAAAGGGCATAGGGCAGTATATTTAGCTCCTAGATGCTCCTTTTTTTAGCTTAGATGCTCCGCGGACAAGGATCCTAATCCAACTCAACTTTAAGAAAAAGAGAAAAAAAAAAAAAAATATTCTTTCATAATTAAAAAAGGGGTATTCATTCAAAAACAGAGGGACAGAGAAAAAGAAGCAAGTTTTAACTTGGAGAAGCAAGATTTGGAGAAAAAATTCATTAACCCAGAAACAGATTTGCCGCACTTTACCAAGATTTCTCCCAATTCTAGTTTTTCTCTATTTTCTTCTTCTTCTTCTTCTTCTTTTATCATGTCTATGAATTCTGTTTGGATATTTTTCAATTTTAACATGAACTAAGTTTCTTTTTTATGTTTATGATATAGACTTATTATGATGTTTTAAATTTCTCTATCAAAGTTCAGTCGATGATTTACTTTTCTAATTCAGTATTCAATATTGTTCCTAATGCTTCTAATTACTTAATCACTAATTAGATGTGTTATTAATCATAATGATCCGAGAGGTGATTTATATATATAGTTTATTATTTTGAATGCCATAAATTGTATGTGAGATATGAATATATTTGTATGGTTTGTGTAGTCGATACATAAGATTCACCGAGTTTAATGAATTATTGATTATTGTAATTTATATAGGAATATAGTAGATTAGTAATTGATAATATTTTCATTAGACCTAAAGAGAGGCTAGTGGATAATCAAGAGATTTTCGACTATCAGTTAGGAGAATGAATTTAGACTGATGAGATAGGATATTCAATTATGATTAATTACGGTAAAATCGAAAGCCCTAAGTTTACAATTCATTGATTTAATCCTTATTTGATTTTGAGTTTGCATTAGTTTTAGGTAAATTTTAGTTTAGACAACAACCTTTATTGTTTTGATATTTCAAATAAAATTTGAGTTAACACAATTTCAATACTTAATAACAATTAGTGCTTTTGGGAACGATACTCTACTCATTTCTATATTACTTGCTAACGATAATGTATATTTACATTTACAATTTTTGCAACATCCTTCTCTCTTTCTCCCAATGTTGCTCGTTCCCTCCATCGTCGCATTCCCTATCATTCCCTCATTCTCTCTTTTTTTTCCGCCGCATTCTCTATCTCCTTTCTCGCTAACATATTAATTATCCGTATCATTGTAAATGTCGGAGCATTGAATTTACAGAGATTTTGATGGAAATTATGATAACATTCAAAATTTTAATTTTTATTTATAAAAGATTGTGAAAATTTATAGAAAAGTTGAAAATTTTGAACAAGGTTTTCCATAAATTTAATTAATATACCAGTAATATGGGGATAAATCCCCAAGCCTTTTTTCACTTTTGGGATCAGTGCCCTCCTGAATTTTCTTAGCCCGCACTCTTTAGTCAAACTTTAATTTTTGTTTCCACTCCCGGCCTGCTGATGAAGGCCTAAAGTACCGCAAAGTTGAAAGTGAGACCCCAATTTACCCCCACTATTAACAACCACCACCCTGTTTCTCCCTTTATTTTTTTTCAAAAAGAAGAAACAATTCTTCTTCTCTGTCTCTCCCACTTCAGCTTGCTATTTGTTCTTGTGAAGTCTGCCGCGTGTGTCGTGTCCCAAAATTATTGATTCACTATTTTTTGTTCTTTATTTTCTTCAGTTGTTGGAGTTTTTCTATCTTTGAAACTGTCTGTCAATTTCGTCCACCGCAACCACTTCCACCATCGTTCGTCCACCACAACCACCTCCGCTACAAATTTCGCTTGCACAACACTTAGGTCGCAGATTTGCCACCAACAATTTCAGATAGTGTTACAAAATTGTACTTCTTTTTTAGGCTTTAGTAGTTATTATTAGTTAGTATGTACTTGATCTCAATTATTATGTACTTAATTTCAATTATGATCACCATTAGTTAGATTGTAAAATAAAATGTAGGGATATTTGAGGTAGGGTCCATTTTAAGGGTGCAAATCATTTTTAAGTATTTTATGTGGTTGATTGAAACAAATTAAGTATTAACAAAAAAAGTAGCATGGAGTGCAGATAACTATAGTACTATTTATTGAAGCCAGTAGTATTTTGTAACAGAGTTGTGGTATTAGTGGCCTTAATGGAAGTTTTTGGTATTGAAACTTCAGCCTTGTAAAATCTATAATGTATATGTTTTCCATCTTCTTCTTAATAACAATAGTTCTTTCATTGCAGAAATTGCTAGGAGAAGACAAAGTCCTCTATCTGGATAGTGTTATCTTGAGGGGTGGAAGCTTGATAAGTTCTCAATTGAATAAAGGATAATTCATCAGGCCTATAATCCATCATGGGCTGCAAGAAGGCTTGATAAGTTCTCAATTGAATAAATGAGAATTCATCAACCTATAATCCATTATGGGATAAAGTTAAGAAATCCAAATATGTTCTAACTATCTATCATGGATTCTTTCACAATCAAAACGAGCCTTTATAGTGAGCCCCATTTTATTTTGAGAGAAAAATGGAACTATTTTGGGGGAAGACAGAAAACAAACAAGAATTTATTCCTAGGGAAAGAAAATGCTTCCCACAAAACAGATCCAAACATAATTACTAATGTAAGTAAACTAACACATTACCACTTGAGCAAAATCTCATTGGCATTTTCTACTTCCCAATTCCAACTCTCTTACAGCTAAATAGCTAATCATCTTCGCAACTGTCATTTCTTTAAGTTGAAGTAAGTTTACTGTGTTTCCTTGGATCAATTTCTAATTCCTAATTTTCAATCATTTCTTCCATTCTACGGACAAGTTTATTTCGATAGTTTCAAAGAATTAAAAGAAATTTGAGTGACTCCGAGATCTGTCACGGATGTGGCATCAAGGCTGAAACTACTTTTCACTGTCTTAGAAATTATCTCAAAGCTACGAGTGTTTGGAACTTTGTTTTCGGCCATAGAGTTTCTGAGATTAACTTCAAGCTTGACCTCAAAGCATGGTTGAAGCATATCTTAGAAACAAGGAAATGGCTTCTAATCTCCCTTGGAAAATTCTTTTTGCATTAACTATTTGGTTCATCTGGAAAGACAAAAGCAAGGAAATCTTTTAAGGAGATCACAAAGAACATAGTTCTCCACCTGGTGGAGTGTGCACCGAGTAGAGATTCACCCTTCATCCACACATGTGCATATGGATGAAGGTGGATGCATCGTGTGTGGCATCTAAGATACCAGTTCTGTAGCCTACACAAAATAGAACTATACAAGGGAAGTCTCTAATAATTTCTCATTGACATTTATGACCTCTCATATAGTATATCCCAAATCTATCTCTTGGGAATTTTCTTGTGCAGGTATTGTGGAGCTAATACAAACGGTAGAAAATCCACGGCCAGGAAGCATAGGACATAGGGTTGCTTAGAGATGATAAGGGTATATGGAGGTTTGGATATTATGGAAGGGTGGAAGAATGTACAAGCCTGGAGACAGAATTACAAAACATCTTCCAAGGGCCAAAAACTCTCCACCAAAGAGGACTAAAGCAAGTTTATCATTGAGTTAGATTGTAAATCAGTTGTGGACTTGATCCAAAATTGAGAAATGATGGAACCTCACCTACAAAGAAGCATTATAGAAGACTTCAGGTGCTAATGGAGAGAATAAATTGTAAATTTCAACATACAAGAAGAAAAGGGAACTAATGCGATGAAGCAAGGCAGCAACTTGGTTGTTTTGGAGCTTCCGCCTTCAGAAATCAAGAGTTTCTTATTAGCATATATGGTAGGAGTCGACTTTGAAAGGCATTAGAATATGAACTTTGTCCAATCTATCAAAAATAAAAGTTTGAAATCTTTGAAACATGAAGTAGAGAATCAAATCGGTTGGTCACAAAATTGCTCGACCTGATAGACTTCAGTTCATTAATCATCTCAATGAGAATGGAGAGATCCCGCTTGACGCACCGCAACTTAGTAAGGTGGTAAGGTAATCGAGTGCAGGAACCACAACTTGTTAGACATAGTAAGTCAAATATACAAGCAGTAGAGCCCCAATGAGAGGTTACTTATATCAGGATATCTGCTAGTCTAAAGTTTATGTGGCATAGAAGATATTGGTTATAAAGGCACCTTATTCAAATTATAAGACACATTTAAGAAAAGATCTCCCCAAAAGAAAATTAGCAAGTCTGCTTCTGGACCTCATTATATCCAACAATGTTTTGTTCCTTGTTTTTTAAATACCATTCTGATGACATGTGTGAAGAATAGTCAAAAATAGTCAATTGTCTAATTATTTTTTTTTACATAGATCTTTAAATCAATCAAATAGATATTACACTATCAATTTGTTAAAATTTTTATTTTTTTATTTTTTAATTATCCACTTCATTTACTTAATGTCTAAAACACTCTAATACTTCAGACTTAAGAAAAATCAAATAGATAAGACCAAAACACATGAAATCATTAATAAATGTAATGAATTACGAGGCCTCAAGTCTAGACGTGCTGACCTCAAAACTTCCATTATTTGTGCACATTACCATGCTTCCTTCATATTTTTCAAATCCAAGGCACCAACTTATTGTACATAGATTCCCACTATTATAACTTGAAATTTGTAGGAAAAACAAATAGGTGTAATATCAAACAGAAGGAATAATTTTGGCAGAATAAGACAAAATTGCTTGCACACGATGCTTACGGTATTTGGCTATCATCTACCAATATACAACGACTAGCTTCTTGTAATAGTAGCACTACAAATCACAAAAACTACGAACTTGGGATCAGAAGAAAAGCATGGATTGGAGTAAATTAAAATGTTAGAGTCGAGGTAATTACCGAAAAGTTGTGAGCAGCAGACACAACCTTTGAAAAATATGGTAACTTGATAGACACTTGGAGCTTACTAGATGATCACATTTAATCAGCGTTGATTGGGTAGATGCTGCTATCTATTAGGCACTATTTGATGCTGACTGGACGTCTGTTTGCCTCCTCAACTAATTTCACTTAGCCCACATGTCTTCTAATATTTTCATTTGTCATTTTTGTATTGGAAGGAAATAAATTAAAATCTTAATTAAAGAATATTAATTTATATTGTTTAAAAA
>CM033109.1:7874809-7934986 GCA_019321725.1 Paulownia fortunei | reverse complement strand
AAATGTAAAGACAAGGCATATGCTTTGAAAATATGGTTAAAATTTGAGGTGTATGGTCTACAAATAGGGTTATTTTTAAAAAAATATTTTCATAAAACAAATATTTCCTGACACGTTTTTCTCCTAAAAACGTGAATTCATATCAGCAAAATAACTCCAAAAGATTGACGTTTTTCGAGAAGTTAGGCCATGTTTGGTTAGTTTCCAAAAGGCTGCCATTTCGGTATATTCCACAAGTCGAATTATGTTTTGTTTGAACCATTTTCAACAGAAATATCATTTTTTCTCAATTTAATATCTATAACTCTTAGTTCAAACCTACACATTATTTATTTAATCAAAATAGGACCCAAATTATTAATATTTAATTTGATATTTTATTAATTTTAAAATACTTAAAATCCACCAAGTCATTAAATAAAGTTTCTCTTTATATAATGGGACTCACAAAATAATATTTTTTCAATCCAAAATAATTTGATTAATGATATATACAGAAATAGTAAAATCCACGATATATTAAATAGTAATTTTTCAATTAACTCTAGTTTGACTAATGAGACATAAGAATATAAAAGGATACATTAATTTTTATTTTTATAACATAATATTATTTTCAATTCAATAAAGTTAACAATTCTACATTATATCCAAATATATATTCAGTTTTCACGCCAAAACCAATACAAAAACCAAAGCCACCTCAAAACAATGGAAAAAAGAAAAATTGGAACCTTAATGTTTTAATTTCTTGAAACTTGCAACGCTCCAGTTTTTTCTAAGAGCATTACCAGCACTACATGCCAAAAGCTGCTGACAAACATCCAAATTCCTATTACATTTTTGGTTTATAGTTAAATTTGCTAATAGTTTATTTGTGCTCAATGAAATTCAATAGATATCGTCCAAATAGTCTTGTAGGAGCGGTGTGAGGAGGTGGTTTTTTTTTTTTTTTTTTTTTTCAAAATTCTAATTCTATTTAAATGATTCGAACCAACTAAGTGTTAGTTTGTTGCTCAATAGTTTCTACAAAATCAATTTAACAAAGACAAAGTTAATTGACAAAAGTGAAAAAAATTCACTGTAACATTTCGATTAAATTAAATTATATTTTATTCAATTATTTATTTAAAATTATAATGTTAATTAACTATGCTCCATTAGAATATAATATATTTCAAAACATAAATGTTTATAGAAATAATTAAAAGCTCACAAGCTTTCAAGCTACCACTGGATAGCTCAAGTTCAAATTGTTAAAAAGCTTTAAGTTTGAATCCAACCTCATTGGAATCGACTCAATAGGCTTATAAGTCAACTCCTTCAACTTGTAAACCTAATTTAGATGAACCAACGATTATTTAAAGAAACTAGAATTATGCAATTTAATATTGCACTGTATAGTTAGCAAAAGGACAAGGCGTTGGAATTAATCATAAAATTTGTTATAAACTTTACAGTGAAAATTTTAATCATCAAACAGGATCGTCATTTTTTATCACTAAAAAAAAAGTGAATATTAAATTGTAAGGGCACCAGAATTATAGAGATTTTTGGTTTTCTTTAATCCTAAACAAATCCAAAGGTTTTTAGCCTTCTAACTCTAAACAAATTCTGTTATGTATGTTTTTACAATAATGGGATATGGAAAACAGTTTTGTATGTATATATATATGTTTAGAGTGGGAACTTGAATCTAATATTGTATCATATTTTATTTTATTATAAAAGTCATCATAATAATAAAAAATAAAATAGTAAAGTCTCTATACTTTAAAGTCCATACCAATATCCATAAAATATGTGTCCTAGGCCCAATAATTTATTTAATTGAATGATCACTGTCAAGATGGGCACAACATTATTCAATCGCATACAACATATAATATGTTAAAATGTTGGTGATTATCGCGGAATGTAACGTAGTGAAAATTAAGATTTAAAAATATGCACAATGATTAAGTATGTAATCCTTGATTCAATGCGATTAACAGTTTGCAACCGCATATTTCGTTTAATCAAATATAAATATTTTCAAGAATATACCTTTACAAGAACTATGTTAATATAGGGTGTGAAGCAATTTGAATTTATTGAACTCTTTGTAGGAATTCTCAAATAAATTCGAATCTTAGTACAAATTAAAAATTAATTCTGATTTGAATCTTGATGTTGATTCATCGAGGAATCAATGCATCTTCCTATAATACAATTCAATTCAATATTTCTGCTAAAAAATATTGAATTTTTATTTTTAATTTAGAATTTTTGAGAATGCAATTTAATTTTTAAATTAATTAGTGAAAGAAGAATTAAATTAAATAAAAAAGAATGAAATTTTTTTGATGGAACAAAAAAATATCAATAAATAGAAGATGAGAGAGAATAGCTTTCTCAAAGCTCGCACACGTTTTTTTGTGGAAGAGAATGTTTATTCTCTCCCAAATCTAATCACATTAGGTATATATCTCCTTCATTTCTTATTTTATCATCTTTGACTAATATTATTTGACTTTCTTATCAAGACATCTAGTGGGCCTTTTATGAGCCCAAGACATCCTAGTGATCCTCTTACGAGCCTATCAACCTTTGGGATTGGATTTTATTTAATTAATTAGGTATTAAACTTCATCAATTAAATAACTCCAACTTAATTAATTGACTCACGTAATTAAATTAAATCTAATTAAATAATTAACTTATTTATGTCTTATCTCAATTAATTGATGATATCATTTAATTAATTAGTTTTACAAGGCCTTCTAATCAAATTATGCTCACATTTGCTCATATAATCTCACTAAGGAGGGAATTATTTTCATTGTTACTGTTCCATTATTAAAATTAGATCTGCTTGTCCATAACGATCAAAGTCAAATCACGATACTATTAGTAAAATAAATTTAATAAAACAACAACTGATACCATAGAGAAGCGATCATAAACTAGAGAGTTTTGACCAATTTGAAAATTCATTTAATATAGTTGAAATAACTGAAATTTTGGTTGTTCGATCAAGTAAGGAAACTTAATGAAATTCATAACCTTTTCAATATTTTTTCCCCTTTTCTTTTTATTGTCTGAATATTCAGAAGCTAAAACCATTCCAGTGTTCCCTTTCACCATACATAAACTAAACCAACAATTAAGATAAATACGAAAATAAAAGCTTTTATAAATACAGATACACCCAATACATCGAAACTCATTGCCCATGAATAAAGAAAAACTATTTCAATAACAAAAACAACAAAAACTAGAGCAATCAATTTAATCCCTTAAATGAATTTAGGTTCCTTAATTAATTAATCCAATCAATTAATTAATTTACTCTCAAAGGGTCCCTAATCTTATTTTTTCTAATTAAATAATCTGATAATTTATTTGGATGATTTAAATTAATTCTAGTTTCAAGTTAATTAATCTTCATTAATTAACTTAATTCAACTTCTTGGATATTATGTGTGACCTATTAGGTTTACAACTAAGTTTGTAACTCTTGCAATTTAGTGAATAAATAATATTTTAAATAATTAATCCAATTAATTAATTTATCTTGGAATTGACTTCTTAATCCAAGAACCTTACAAGTCAAGATAAATACCTAATAGTGCATCTTCACTATCTAGTCTTAAGTGAATTAGTAAGCAAACCTATTTTTGTTACAAGTACCATACAAGCCTGGTCCTTTCGTCAACTAATCTCTCAATTAATTCTAGAAAATTGATTATTCATCTATCTAATTGACTTAATAACTATGATTTTATTCCTAGTCACATTGACTCTTGATGAATCATTAGAAAATCCTCATCTAATACTCATCCTGCTTTGGCTAAACACTTCTAAGTTTGGAATATATAGGAGGTTCACTTATTTTGGTAAATATATAATGGATCCTTTATTAGCCACTCATTAACCTCCATACATGAAGATCATACACTTAATATAAATAGCTTGTGATTGTCATGTAATCAAAAAAACTTCAAAGCGTATTACATTATGCACAAAGTTACCATGGTGGCTCAAGTCAAATGACTAATTCATGTACTATCGTTACTAGAAAATTCTCATTTGATGAACAACGCTTTCAATTGAGAATTTCCCACGGACTTGTTCGGTGTACTCGTTCCCCAAGAGTGCATTGAGGAGTGTTTACTAGATTAGGCAAAATCGCAAGGAAATGATGCATTTTTCGGTGAAAGAGCAATCCTACTTTGAGCCTTCAACATATTAATTTTTTTATATAAAAACCAAATAAGCACAACTTAAAGCTATGCCTCCAATTTTGTTGTTATGATGGCTATATTGATGTTTGTGCGATCTTTGTGCTGATTAATTTATCAAGCGCAACTAAAAAGAACCACAAGAGGGGATGGACAAAGGCAACCATTCTCAAGAATAAAAAAGACTGCTTCTGGATGCATGCTTATTCAATAGTTATTAGTAGATATTACATACATACACATATATATATATATATATATTTGCATATAGTTATATATAATTAATATATATTTTTGTAATGTTTAGATATTTATATATATATATATATAAATATATATAGAATATATATATATATATACATATATAAAACACACATAATAAAATAATGATAGAAATAAACAAAGATAGAAATATACATATACATTTTTTATACAATATTATTTTAATAAATAGTATAAATTTATATTATTTAAATAGTTTTTTATATAGAAAATATATTTACATAGGCATTTAAATATTTAAATAAAGAGAGAAATATACACATACACATTTGTTTATACAATATCATCTCAATAAATACTATAATTTATATTAATTAAATAGTTTTTTATTAAATTAAATATATATATATATGGATATAACTATTAATAAATATATATGTTATTATTTTTTGCATATAATGCATACAAATAATTTAATTTATGATATCTGATCAAACTTTCAAAATAATTATTATTTCAAATTCAAGACAATTTAAACAAGTAAACTACTTGTAACAGTACCAACTTTTGTTTCACAACCACGCAGTTGATTTTTTGGATAATAGTTACAATATTGAATATATACAATACATTTTGGAATGCTCCACACTCTACTTGAGCATCCAAATCTGGGTCAATACCAGCAAAAACATCTCTGAACAAGGTTTTAGCACCATGTTTTGAAGCATGAGCAATAAAAAATCACTAAAAATGTCCTCTAATGCAACAAAGACGTCGATGCTACTATCATTTACCTCTGGGTTCATCCTTAGTAGGAGGAGTATCATGTGACTGATTTTGTGTCAGATCGTCTGTACTATAATTTACATTAAAACTTGACCGACCTGATGAAGTTGTGGAACTAGACTATCCACAATTATGATACATGTTGTCTAGGTGTGGAAATGCAATAGGCAAAATGTTAAAATCTGAACGATCAGTCTCATATCTTGGATGCTGCTGTGCTGTACAAAGGTTGTGTACCTCATGCCAAGATCTAAATCAAGTAGTGCAGAGAATGACTGCGTGTATGGTGACATACTCCAATAAGGAGTGAACGAGTTCTCTAGTTGTGTCTCTTGAGCCATATAGTAGTCAACAATGTTGTCCATACCATGAGATATATATGGGACATGTCGATATAGATGGACCTGCCACTTTTGTTGCACTAGACATAAATAAAAGATAGATGTCGTGAGATGTAGAAGCATGACTAGTAAATGCAGGTGTACCCCTGTGTGTAGAATCACCCTCCACCGCACTACTACGCCTTCTCTTCCTTGTGTCTCTGTTAGCGGGATAGTCTTTTGGTGGTGGCACTGGTTGTTGTTTAGGTAAATGAATTGTGGATTGTTATCGATGAAGTAGGCACTTGAGATTATTAATGACTTCTATAGCTTCACTCCTTAATCATATAAGTGAATCCATATCATCATTAGTCACGTTATCCGCACTTGTCTAATCCTCTGTACCACCAAACTCTAAAATATATGCAAACGGCATAATATTAAATAATATCAATAATAGGAAATACACTATAAAAATTCTATGTAATTAAGATATAAGTACCATAATGTCCAATGCTACTGTATCCGAAGTTCGGTACCACTCCTACATAGTCAAATGAAATGGCAATATGAGACGCTACGTAATGCGATCGTACCATGTATCTAGGATCAGTATTGTTGGATCCAATGATGGAAGGGCTGCAATGAGCTGATGTCTATTTGCCCATTAAGATAAATATTTAGGGAAATATACTCTCTCATGCCAAACTGTCACATGACCCACTCTGGATGATGCATCTCTATGATGACATAGTTGATCAATGGACATTTAGATCTCCAATATGGTATCTTACATCTTGGTCCAAGAACCATAATATCAGGTGAACTCATATCATAGGACTCTCAGATAAATTGCAAATAAAAAATACATCAAAATTTATTGTACAGGGTGCAAATAATATTTTAAAAAAATAATGTTGAGCTCGCTCACCTCTCTATCAGCCATTCTGTCTAGTATGTCTCTAATGATCCTCATGGAATGACTTGTCGTATGTGTGAAGCTATAATACTGCATCCACCTACATGTATGTTTATTAGAACTTAATATGAATCGTATAGGCACCAAAGTTTTAATCTTGGACCATTGCCATATCTGCAATATATATGAAAAATAATGTGCATGATTAATATAAACTATGACATAAGAAGCTTAGGATACTGATATGAGAGGGTTATATTGATTTTACCTGTAAAAGTACCATCGTTCCACCAATAACATGATTTTCTCTATGAACTATAGTGCATAACTCATGGTACATGAATTCCAATATTGCACTACCCCAACTAAAAGTACCAACATCTTTAATTTACTCCATATGCTCTAGATACAACAATAATACCCCATTGTGTGATAATCAGGATACATAAGACTCCTGAGTAGAATCAATGCATATCCGTATGCATATCCTTCTAAGTCATCTTGGGAGGTGTCATCATTGATCAGATTAACCTAAAGATAACCCCTCAAGGTAGTCAACAAGATACGTGAACTTCTAAACTGTTGAAGATCGAGTCAGAATCTCAAGTAATAGTGACAATAGTCCTGTCAATGCTCAGTGGTCCTCCTCATATCACGTCCTATGACAGGCTTTCCCTCTACTGATAGGCCCTAAATGACTACACCATTATGTAATGTAACAATCATATCTCCCACTCGAAAATAAAAAGTATGGGTCTTAGGCCGCCATCTCTCTACAAGCGTGGAGATCAAATGGAAATCAATGTCAAACTGGCCACATCTGTAGATTCTATAAAATCCCATATTATATAATATATCAACTATACGAGGATGCAACACACCATCACCATTACAATCGTCATCGAGTCTCCAAAATGGTCTGGCTTCGTACCTAACTGTGGGGTCGTATCGACATCACTAAGGAACACATTCTCATATCAGTGAATCGCCTGTCAGAATAAAACTATTCACCTCTCATAGATGATACTTAGAAATAATATCCATCCTATAGCAATTACATATACAAATAATCAAATAACCAACAATACCAAGTAACATTTGAATTATGATGTGATAAAAGATAATTGAAATAGATCATGAAACTACATGTACAAAAATAATTGCATCAAACATTGTTCACATGAATTTTAACATATTACAATTCAAATCAATCATACACTTAGTCTCAAATATAAAAAACAAGTAATTTTACACATGATGAAATTTACTCTCTTTCAATCTAAAACTAAGTTATTATAAAATACAGGACATTTAGGAAAACTGTCTATATATTAACTCAACTTAAAAGAATACAAGTATTTTGACTACAAGAGTAAAAGCATGGAAACAAGGAGTACTATTCCCTTATAAAGACTATTATTAATCCTAATCTAACAACATTATCTACATACGTTGTGTCGTATTGACCTACTGCCTTGTACGGGCTTTCTGTATGAAGTGGTTCTACCAAAACTTGTACTTTTGTAACACATTATCGAGCCAGGGTTGGTTGTTCTCCATTATTTGATGAACCTTTGATAGTCAATTAAGAAAATATTTTATAGAATGATGGAACATAATTTGTACAATAACAGTTATTAGGAATTGTTGAGCACGTTTTAGCATTCCATTAATGCATTCTGATATGTTTGTAGTCATTATGCCATTGCTCCATTCTCCGTCGTGAGCAAGAGTCCATTGAGACTGATCAATATTTTTCAAGTATGCACATGCATGCTAGTTGAGATTCTTGATTTATTCTATGACCATGTCAAACTGTCTGATTATCAACTGAGAACCAGCTGTACAACACAAATTCTTTAATTAGATACTTTTGAACCACTTGTTGAAGTTAGAGTACACATACCTTAAGAAAAAACTATGCACTGCACGAGAGAATGTGAAACCAGATATGTATTCAACAACTCCAATGAGGCCACTATGACAATTAGAAATAAGACACACATTTTCAACCCCTTGGATAATATGTCTAGACAACATATCAAGAAATCATCTCCAAGATGCAAAAATTTATTTATCAACTACTGCAAAAGCCAGAGGTAAAACTTGTTGATTTGCATCTATTCCCATAATGACTAATATCTTGTGTTTATATTTTGTGTACAGATGGGTTCTATCCAGACTTATAGATTTGCGGCAATTCTGGAATCTATCGAAACATGAGTTGAATACCTAGAAAATATATTTCAACATCTTTTTTTTGGTAACTTAGTGTCGATGTGGTGTCACTCCACAATTGTGCCCGGATTCCATTTTTGCAGAGCTCACATATACTTAGGCAACTTTCTTACCGAGCTCTCCCAAGTGCCATAAATATTTTTCTTGTATATTTCAAATTGTGCCAGGCCTTATGATATGAAATTTCATACCCATATTTATCCTTCGCATGTTGTTCGACATACTTAATCTCATAGGCTGGATCACACTGAACTATACCCGTAAGCAACCTAACGATCATGTTTTTGCACAAATTGCGATGATCTACAAATACTGCATTCATAAGGTAAGTGTGGGGGCTTCCATACGTGGTAATTTGCCATAAATAAATCTTCATTTTAATGATGCTCGAAGCCCTCAACTGCACCATGTGGTCGATGTACTGTGCTTGCAATCGACTTTTCATAGCTTTAGTGTATTCTCAACCACCCAATACTCATTTCTCACAACCCGTATGGAGTAATCTTTGACTGAAGCCTATAATTTTTTTTTATCTTTGAAGAGAATACCCTTTTCAAGCTCTCATTTGCTCGAGTAGTAAAACTTCACCCTGTTTAGAATATCAATAGAGTCCATAAGTATTTATGGGTACATTGTGGTGAAGAATAAAACAGTCGAATAAAAGCCATATTTATTTGTTGTGGAGGGCATTGAGCTACACACTGGTACTTGATGCTGGGATGAGATGCCCTTATCATTTTGGCCATATATCTCTTGCATGTCAGCAACATCAACCTCATCATCATCATCATCATTAGATCCAATTTCATCAGGTTTGGAATCAACATGTTCTTCAGCACCAAAATTATCAACCAGTGGCTCAGGAAATTCATGAGTGTCTACATTATACGGTTATGCATCAGTACCACCACATTTAATATTTTTATGCGAAACTTTAAAATGCTCTTGATCGAAGCTTGAAACACATGCACTAAGGTCATTGATGCCAATATTTGCTATCCCTTGCATGATTGTAGGCATATCAAACACACTGTCCTGTCTTAAAAATGATGTATACTGGTAATACTCAATGCTTGTCTGGATCTCAGACACCAATATTATGTACCCTATGTTTTACCTTAACATGAATATCTACAAATTGATTATCTTTCCCTTGATCCAAGAAAATCTCAAAACCTTCATCATTAGTTATTGATATTAGTTGTGACAAGTTGTTTGAACAGTACTTACAAAATAATTTCAACAAGAACTGATTATCGTTAATGCTAGTTATCTAATACACTTTCAATAGTAATTCGAAAAACTTTGTCCTTCAAGACATTCTCCTAACTCTAATTGTAGAGCGATCATATATCACTAAATAAACATTTATATAATTTGACCCCAAATTGGACGACAATATCGATATTTTTCCTATTTGACATAACTTCAAAAATATGAATACATTAGTAAACTATATTATTTAATTTTTATATTGTTATTTTAAGATTATTAGTAAGTATAATAGGAAATATTTAATTTTGTTATTAAATAATTAAACTATTTATTAAATTATTGTATTATTATTAATATATAATGTTTTCGACATTAGTAAAGTGTTATAAACATATAAGTAATGTTATTATCTAAATTATACATATGAATCTATTAATTAATTTATTTTTATTATCATTTAATTTCATATATTAATTTAAAAAACATAATATATATTTATTGGTCTAATAAATTTAATTATATTACTACGTACATATACAATATATAAAAATTAGTAATGTTATAAATTAAATAAATAAATTTGTTAATTAGTTAGAGATAATTAACTATTTATTGAGTATTATTATATAATAATTCAGTATCATATAATTAATCATTATTATATAATTAATCAGTATTATATAATAATGTACAATCATTATATATTAATTTTTTGTATTACAATTACTATTATTAACATATAATGATTACAACATCAATAAAATGTTAACATGAATATATATAGTCATATATAATTATATATTAATTTCAAAGACATAATATAATCATGTTTTTGATAATTTTTATTCTATTACTGATGACTGTGTTTTATACCCATTAATTGAATACCATTTGCTTAACTTTTTGATTAGTTTTTGAGATTGTTGTGAGTTTTATCATTGTTTTTAATGTTATTTTGCAGATTTGTAGATGAAGGAAGAATGTTACTTGAATATACTAAAATCTACATTCAACCAATATTTTTTCAAAAAAAATAAATTTTTTTGGGTCGAGTACAATAGCTACAATGCCTAGGCATTGTAGCTACTGGAATGTAGTGCCTAGGCCCTGTCAATTCGCACATAGGCATTGCCAGACAAGATCTTAAGGTATGATTTTTAATATTCCAAAAGTCTCCAAATCAATTTTAAAGAGGAGAGGAGTGAAGAGAAGCCAAGAAAGAAGAAAGAAGAAGAGAAGAAGAAGATAAGAGATTTCTTCTAAAATGTGAGAAGAATACATCTATAAGTGAAAAAACTCATCTTACTTCCAAATTTCATTTTATTTTCCTCTATTTTTTTAACTATGTTCATGCATATTGTTAAGTTATCGTTTATTTTTATCATTATGAATTAATTTCTTTTTGTAGAATTGTGATGTAATCTAATTAAAATATTTTGAATATTTGTATCAATTCAATTTTTGATTTACTTTTCAAGTTGAGTTTTCTGCATGGTTCTTAATACTTTCAATTACTTGGTCACTAGTTGAATGATTTGCTAATCATATTGACCCGAGATGTGATATATGTGTCTAGTTCTATGTGTTGAAAATCATAAATTGCATGTGAGATAGGAATATATTTATATGATTTGTGTAGTCTTGTTTGAGATCTATAAAACCTAATAAATTATTGATTGTTGTAATTTACATAGGAATATAGTGCATTAGCAATTCATGATATTTTTGTTAGACCTCAAAAGAGGCTAGTGGATAGTTTAGGGAATATCGACCATTATTTGGGAAAAAAAATGAGACTGACGAGATAAATTTTTCAATTCGAATTAATTATGATAAAATCATAACCCAAAATTTTAAGTTATTGAATTTCATAAACACCCACTTTCATTTATTCAAATAAAATTAGAGTTAATATAATTTTGGTACTTAATAATTCAACATGTCTCGTGGAATGATACTTAGTCATCATTTTATTACTTGTTAACAATAACGTGCACTTACGTTCACAAAATCTATAATAAGTTTTTGGCACTGTTGTCCAGAATGTCATTGCACAAGTATGAAGTAGAAGATCATGAGTTGGTAGAGTGCTCATTAAAGCATTCTATGGTAGGAAATGAAGGTGTACTTGAGGATGTTGATAAATCTATTATCTATATAGATTTCATCATCCCTGACATTGAAAAGGATAGAAACATCTCTTTCACACAAGAACAATTATTATTGGTCATCGGTCATGTACTCAAAAATGTAAAAAAATTCACTTGATCTCATGTCGGAGTATGCTCACTATGCTTATTTTTGCGGATCACCTATACATTTAGAGCATACAAAGGCATGGCATGAGAAACACTTATTTTTGAACCCTAGTTGAGCAATGAAGAAGTCCGGCTGAAGACTGTAAATTAAGTATTTCTTGGGAGGCAACCCAAGTGTTTTATATTTTATTTTATTTTTATTTCATAAGTTTATTTTGTTGTTAAACATTCAATTTTAGTTTGATGAAATTTTTTGTTTCTCATTTCAACATCCAACTCAAGTTTAGGGGATGATTTGTAAAATAAGGAGTAATATGCCACCAACTAATGAATGCACATTCATCATAGTTCTAGAAGAGGATGACGATGAAGTTGATGCGAACTAACACCATTCAGGAAAGTCTTCTATACCATATCTTGCTTTAGTTAACATTGAGGACAGTGTTAGTTCTAAGTTTGGTGTTGATGTGTGTGCTTCATTTGATTTTGTTTGTTTATAACTTTTGAAAATTGATAAATATCATGCTTATGTATGTGCTTGACTCTTGTGGTAATTTTTACCTTTTTTGTAATCTTTTGACATATTGAGCATATAGCCTTGAACATTTGGTTTTTCTATTTTCTTAGAAGAAGTTTATGTGAAGTCGATATTTTTTTTAGATCTTATAAATATCTAGGACTTGTTTGATTGTCATTCAAGGTGAATCCTAAACTACATAACATTAGGGACATGATTTAGGCCATTTTTGAATCGTTTGAATCTTTCAATCCATTTTATTTATGATGTTTAATCCATTGTGTCCCTTATTGAGCTTGTTAAGCCATTTTTTTTGTCACCTTACAAAAATTAACCTCAGCCAAAGAATTGAATTTTTTTTATCTTACATATTACCCCATACTCAACTCATGGCTATTCTAGTAACATCATTTTGAGCATTAAAAGTGATTTTAAAAAAATAGCTAAAGAGAAGTGTTGATTTGTACAAAACTCCTGAAAAAAAAATATAAATAAAGATGATAAAAGAGTGCAACACCCATTGTTTATAAAAATAAATAAGTTTAGGAGTGTAGCACTTCAAAAAAAATGTAAAAAAAAAAAAGCAAAGGAAGTTTAATGAATAAAGTGGCATAACAAATCAAAAGATAAAAGGTTCGTAAAGGTGTGAGACGAAAATGTAGTGGTGCTCATCAACAAGATTTTAAAATAATTATATGCTACGAGTAATTTGAGCCATTATATTATTTTTTATCCTACCATTATTTTAGCCACACTCTATAAGCTTGCAAAGTTCTAATGATTCCCTCAAAATTCTATACTTTAGAGCATTTGAATGGATTCCAGTAATTGAGTAAATTACCTTATGATTAGGTCTATTTTTGCACGTTGATTGGTTAGCTTCTAATAATGCAGCTCAAAGTGGTCCAATTATACATGTTATGGTGTGGGGCCGGCAAATCATTCCTGCCGCCTTGTTGGTGTCAGTTTATAACCTTTCCAATACCTTTCTCATTTTCTATGAGATAATGGGAACTTTATAAAACCTTAACTTTGGTATCCATAGTGATTGTTTCGAGATGGATAAGCATTTGGTTTTTATTTTTTATTTTTTTGTTCCTTTTTTAGCTAGCAGGTTTTAATGATATACTCACTTTGTTCCAATATCATATTCCTCATTGGCTCGGCATGGAGTATTAAATGGGAGTTTAATAAAAAGTGGAAATAATTATACGTGTGACCTCATATCTAGCTTTGCTCTGTTTGTTGGTGGTAGCAAGCAATACAAATGGTATATTTATTTTGAATACTACTGTTAAATCTTAGAACATCTAATTGTTTGTATCTTCTATGAGATATTGTTGGATAGCTTTCTGTTGGGAGGTTGCCTTGTAATTTTAGTCTGATTTTCAATATGTTGTCTTTACATTTGGTCTATAAGTTGTATAGGTAGACATTTGGTCTTTCAATTTGTTCAATTTTAATTTTTAAAATTTGGCACATTTCAATTTTTTTTTCGTCAGAAAATTTAATTTTAGCAGACAATTGCTAGCACAGAATTCAACCGGGACTTGCTTAGCTGGGCACCAATTTGGGGTTTTTGGATTTGGAGGGAAAATTACATAATGTGGCAATAATGTGGAAGGGGGGAAACAAAAATGGTGGCATTTCCCTTGCCAAGCGAAAAAAAAATTAGACCAAAAAATAAATATTTTTAAATTCCTTTGATATAATTAAGAATATATTAAAGGAATTTATTTTTTAAAAAGAAACAAATCATCTTTCTCTAAAAAAAATTCTAAATTTTTTGGATATACTTTTCATTATTATTTTTCAATAAAATTAAAATATGCGTAAATAGGAAAATTATTTAGAAATTAAATAATTAATTAAATTTCAAAAATGTAGAATAATTTCAAAAATTTACAACAAATAAAAGAAAAAGATGTTAACTGAAATTTCATATTTAAGAATTAAAAATTATTTAAAAGTCAATAATAAGTAAAATAGAAAATAGTTTACATATTATTTTTAAGTAATCTCTCTATTTTCAAAAAATAAATAAATTAGATAGTTACATAAAATAAAGAAATGAGATGTTAGTAAAATTTCAGTATTTAAAATTATAAAACATATTTAACTTCAATAATAAATAATATATTTAAATAGTTTTTTAATTTTCAAGAATGTAAAATAAAGAAAAAAATATAGAAAATAATTAAGTGATGATGATGATGATGATGGAGGAAAAACGAAAAACAATTAATAAAAAAATTATAATTTTCTTTTTAAAAATTATAGAATTATTTTTGTCAATTGATCAAAAAATTTATATCTAAAAGTATTATTTATTAAAATAATTTTAAAAGAATTCAAGAGATAATGTAGATTTATCAAAAAATATTTTTCTTATAAATTGTAGTTGAATATATAGATTATAAAAAATATATACAAATATAATAAATAATATAAATTATTTGATGATAGATGGTTGTTTTCAGTTTTATATGTGTATTAAAAAAACTTACAAATATTACGTATTCAATAATCTTTTTTTGTGGTTCTTTTGTGATTAATTATTTTTTTATGTAGGTTATGGAAAAAATAGTTATTTTTTGTTCATTTTATATTTTATTTTTTAAATTGTTTAAGTAGAATCCACGTCGTATTATTATTATTTTTTATTTTGTCCTTGTAGGATGCCAGGAGGTAATTTTCTCCAAAATTTATAAATTCCCAAATTAGAGTTTATGTCATTAATTTTTCGGAGGTCTTTTGTGCCAGGATCTCCGACAAAAAATTTACGAAATATACTAAATTTTGAAACTTAGTATCCTAAAATAATAATTGGTCCATATTTACATCCTTGTAGTTTTTGGTCTAAGTTTGGACCAAAGGCCCACACATGCGCGTGTGGCCAGCTCGGCTCGCTTGGGCTTAGGCTTGGGTTTGATTGGCTCATTCAGTATAATTTTTGTTCAAATTTTTAATTATTTTCCTTCCAATCTAAACATGACAAGTGGACTGACAAAGATGATGACGTGTGGGGTAGTATGAAAATCTGATGAAGTGAACTAGTGTCTAGTTAGCGCCAAATAACATTTGTTGGATAGTGGTGCCTGTCTAGTCAGCAACGAACAAACATGGCGATCCACAAAGTATTAAGTATTTATTCAGTCACAATATTTTCAAGAGGTGTGTTTTTTTTCACTTACAATTTTTCACAATTATAAAAAGACCCTCGATTCTGAAATTTCAATTCGCTCAAATCCTTCTTCTCTTCCTTACTTTCAAGTTTTATAAGAAAGTTTTTAAACACCTCTTATTCATTGTTTTTGTAATTTGTAGTACAACTATCACAAGAAGTTAATCGTTTTCGTCTTAAAGACAAATGGTCTAACTCTTGATTCGACTATAAGTCATAATCATACAAAATTTACTTAATCATTCAATATTACACCTACCTTATATTCCAATTGGTACAGATATATTGAGTGCAATATCCATTCTCCAAATATCTTTAATATTTTTTTAAAAAGACGTTGCTTTTTATCTCTTTAACATTATTGCTTTGACACTGGCACAAAAACGCTTTCATATAATGCTTTGACACTACTATGGCTCATATATATATATATATATAATATACACACACTTTGAGAGGATTTCGAACACGGGATTGCGCTGAGTCCAATAAATGTTTATTAATGTTAAAAGACTACATCAAACAAAATAAGAAGACATTATTCCTAGTCAGTGTGAAAGCCTAGCAAATTGCATTTTTCTTCATCTGCTATGACACGTTTGTTATGTTTAAATACTTGAGATAATGTGAAACCATTAGTGTGAAGGCTTAATGGTAAATAGAAACTTTCAATTTCTTAATTGCAGTTTAATTGGAACCTGACAAGATGATCACAATATTACATGATATCTATTACATATGTGAAACCATATGATATCATATACTTAAAGTACTCACATTTGCATGTGGCTAGGTGACTACGTACCAATGGGCATTACCAGCACACGTTCACATGAATTAACAAGTTCTACTGACTTGCATAATCTGATCGGTTGACTCTCATAATCAAATTTTAATTAATCTATAAGTTTATATTTGTATCTCATCTCATCACTAGATGATCACTGAATTGGCATCTCCACCCCGTTAACATGAATTAACATGTCACAAGTTTCTTCATTAATGCTTGTCAGTAGACTTAATTAGACTAACTGAGAATTTATTCACTTGTCTTCCAAAATTTTCCCTCCCTTGTTCTCTCTCGGATATGAAAACAAAGGGGGATTCCATCTCTTTATGTATCAATCGATTTATCCTAAAGATTTCATTTCAATTTTTTATAATTACATTTTTAATATGTAAGTTTTAGTAAATTTAAAAATTTGTCCTTCTTGAATAATTAAATTATTCCAGCCGCTCTCCTCAAATTTTTATAATCCTATATTGAATATGTAAATTCAATAAATTTAGAGACGTTCTAAAATTATTTTGAAACTTCACTTTTTCAGAAATTTAGGTGACAAAATTCATTATTGATTCAAAGTACTAAAAGGTATTTGTACTAATTTTTAAAATCTTATTATGATTTCGTTTCTACAAATATGACATATTTTAGTCAAAAAATACTCATTGTTATTATTTTTTGGTTTTATTTTTTAGTTTTTACTTATTTAATTCTACTTTTGTTGCTAATTATTTGAAGTTATACTAATTTTTATTTTTTAAAAATTTATAAGTGTAAGTTTTCTATGATATAAAAATTACTTAATATGATTAATGGTTATGAAATAATGCTCAAATTCTTACACTAGTTTTGAAAAGCAAGAGTGATTGGCAAATTCTATTTTCGATATGTTATTATAAATCTTTATTAATATTAAAAATTATTTTTATTTTAATAACGAGTTTCTTTCACAATAAAAGTAGTTAAGAACTTCATTAGTTTTTTAAAATATATTATTTCATTGATTTTTTAAAATATTTTCAAACACATTTACTTAGTTTATTTATTTTTATTATGTTTCTTTTGTCCAATATTTTGTATTTCATTTACATTTTAATTTTGTTTGGTCTAATGAAGTTAGATTCTTATATAATTTCAATTATCCTATGGGACACAATATCACAATATCACAATTAAAAATTAAAAATTAATTTTTTTTATTTAAAATATTTATCACGATTAAACTTTTTCTTAAGTAATCTTTTAAAAATTTATAGCTACTTATATAAATTATATTTTATTTTAAGAATACTTATTTTATTATAATAAGAAAATTTTGAACACTTAATAATGACACATAGATTGTGATTAAACTATGAGTTATTTTAATTTACAAATCATATTTTCTAACTTTGTAAGTTAGTTTTTGTTTTGTGTTGGATGAATTAGAATTGATTTTTATTTTCGTTTAGAAGTTAGTTTTTTATTCGAACACTTAAGCAAATATAATATATATGAAATATTTATGTATAAGTATCATTTATTGTATTTTTATTTACATTTTAGTTTCTAATAATTAGTCAAGAAAAAAATTATAATAAATAAGAAAATATTTTTATATATAAAAAGATAATAATTTGACGATGAATCTTGCCTCCGATACTAAAATCCTAGCTCTACCCTGAATGGATGCAAATTGGCGATGGATTTGGATTATCACCCTATTTTTACTATAGTTCAAAGTACTGTTAGATTTGATATTAACCGATGATATAGCTAATATGTATTTGGATTATCCATTGTCAATCTAAAGAAATCAGACAATACATGTTATTCGACCAGTATACATATATCCATAGAAAATAGAACATATAAATTGTATTGGCCGATATCATTTGTTTAATCGGATATTATTGATGATAATACCAAATAAGATCAGATATTATACCCTGTAATGAAGCTTACCTTCCTTTTTGGAGAACTACTTAATTTTGTACTATTATTTGGTGGATGTATCGTTATAGTTTCATGAATATTTACTTGCATAGTTCTAGTGGGCTTTTTGTTATTACAAATTTAAATTTAACAATAATGTTATGTTCGACATTTTTAGTATTTGATGGAGGACAAGTTTTACTTTGTACTAATCAGTTGTTTTATCAATTTTTTTATATAGATTTTTTTTTATCATTCTATAATGTATTTATTACTTATAACATTATAACATCTCAATATGCCGTAGAACAACATTTGTATTATCGTTTATACTCCGACTTTGAACCATGATTTTATAATTCATTTACCATTATCCCTAGTTACAGCACACGGTATTACAATAAACATACATGGTTGAATTTGTAATAGATGCGGTATGTACTATGTTAAATAATTTGGACGATAAAAAATATACTCCATGAAACGATCTCCTATCGGACAGCCTCTTGCTAATTGGGTCCTTGCCTTAACGGTTAAGGGTCTTAGGTTGTCTTGGGAAAAATCGTCCAATACTTAAGTTAATAGATATTTTAAAGAAAAAAAAATAAAAACTAAACTTAAAGCTGTACAGGTACAAATGAATCATGTACCTTAAAAATAATATGAAGGTTGATATTTATAGGTGTTCAAATTGGGAGAGAGGCCAAGATTCTTAATGTATTTTGGCTCTCTTGGGCTCGTATGCATTATTGGACTAATTTTTTTTTGTTTAATTAAAATATGTCCCTCATACAGCCCCTAACTCCGTGGTAGATGGCAAAGTAGATATGGTTGGGAGTTAATTAATCAAATTATTTTAGCTTCATAATAATTTTCTGGTAAAGAGGTGTATACAAGGGTAGCAACGTTCTAAAGGGGAGGCATCATTCATATTCTTATATTTAGAGGCCATGAGTTCCCACAAAATTTGTCATTTTCTCTCATAACTTTTATTTCTCTAAAATTATTTGTTCCTTCTCTTCTCTTTGTCATAGGGGACTAGTCATCGGAATGTAGTAGTGCCCTAGGTGGAGATTTAATGCATGAAGAGCATGATGGGAGTGCCACCACTGCAGACGTGGTAGGTGGTGGGAGAGACGATTGAGGGTAGTGAAGTCGAAGGGTGAGGTGGCACTACGCCCGTCTAAGGTGGGGGTGCCTTGATTAGGGGAGGCGTAGCCTCGCTGGCCAAGATGATCTTGCCTTAGCTCGACAAGGCATACCTTCACTCAGCCAAGACACCGACTCAGCGGCTTGGAAATTTGCCCCTCATAATCGGGGTGCTTCTAGTCCAACTTCTTCAGGTTGTTTTCCGCCCTTTACAGTAGGTGAGATGAGTGAGGGATCAATATCCATTGAGTTTCTAGAGGCATTGTCTCTTGGGTTGAGAGTTGTAGATGTTCTTTCAATTTCAATTATTAAAATTAATCACGAATAATGTGGTTTGATTGATGATGGGCATTACTTTAATATTTGATATTGTTCTTTGGTTAATATATTTTTGTGATAACTATACTCAAATTTTTTTCACAAATAGTTATGTTATTTGGTGTGGAGATAAGCATGTTAAAATAGGTAATTCATATGCCCGCACTTTAATCATTAATTGAATTTTCGACATGTAGAGTTTAAGTATTATAACATTTCTTTTAGACTGTTGAGGTGAACGATTGATTAAGCACCACTTGAAAAATAATTAAGGCATTAGGCTTTCTAGCACCATGGTCAAATCAGTTTGTTTTCCATATGCTATTCCAAGAATATCCCCCATTGTATACCACTTTGAGCCTTTTAATAAATAAACTTTTTTTATGTGATAACCATATCTTCTTATCTAGCCTAAATACATTATTATCCTACCCTTGTTCTAAAAATAATTTGGAATTTAAGAGATATTCCATTGACAAGGTTAACTTACAACAAAAATTTGAGTTGGAGTAGAAGATAAGTGTGGAGGAGTTTCTCTTCATAAAAAAAATAAATAAATAAATATCGCAAAGTGTTAAAAATATTATGAGTTGCAACTAAAAATGAAATTTTGCAAAATCAATAAGAATGATAAAGAGGGGTCTAATTCAATAACAATAATCCCATGTGTTGAAATTCGTGGAATATGAGAATTTTTCATTAATAAACTCTATGTTTCTAATCCCATAAAATTTTTAGAATTTTGGTTACATCATATTCTTTTATTTATTAGGCACATCACTATCCTTTGGCTCCATTACAATATTTGTTGAAAACCTTTTGATTTCGTGTGGTGTTTTCGATGTAGTGGAGATTTGTACCAAATGAAGAGCTTATGATGTTTAACTCTTCCATTAGAGATTGAGTAATGGTTTTTATGAGGTTCTATAAGATTTCACTTTTTTGAAACATGCATGGTTTCCTCACTATTGACATTAACTATTCACACACATACTTGAGTAAGCTTATTGTTGAAATGTATTAACTTTTGAATGACTACGGGTTAGACTATATTACTTTGTTGCTTTCTGAGAATAGTAGTTAGAAGTTAATTATCATAGGTATTTATGGGTATCACTGCTGGAAACCCTCACGAGATAATAACTTGTCCTCTATGGGCCCCTTAAGGGTTTAAAGATTTGTTACATATAGTAAATGCAATCGTGATTTCCTACAAAAATAAATTAGTTTAGATTTGTTTTAGACTTGCTCGAGGACGAGCAATGGTTAAATGTGGAGAAATTTGATAAATACAAATTTTGACATTTTTGCATCAAGTTCTTTATATTTTTCTTGCTTTATTCTTGTCAATGAACAAAAAAAGATAAAAAAGAGCCAAAATAAAATCAAAGAAAACAATACGTTTTGTGAGCAAGTTAACACGTAATATTTCATTAGATCAAATAAGCATCACAATTAGAAGAACAGAGTCATTTTTGTTTAAATGCAAAAAATTACTTGGACTTTGCAAATGATTATTGGGCTTGCATTAAATTCAAAATAAGCATGTTTGTTTATTTTTTGTATTTTGGGCATAACTCCATGTTTAAAGCCTTATAAACCTTGATCTTACTTTATTTGAAAGCCAATAGATAGAACTACAACTTTGTTATTAGAAACTCAGCCTAATTCAATTTTAATTATAACAAAAAATTCGTCCAAGTCTATGTATTAGAAATGATCTATCTATGATAATATATTTTTTTAAATTAAGCATAACTTTCTCTCTAATAGTTGGAATTAGATGATTTAAGTTGAAAAACAAAGCTTCCAGACAAATCTACAACTTTTATGTTGATCACTTTTCCAAAATCAGATGATTACATGGAGAACAATATATGACAAATTTTAAATATGAAAATGATATGTGAATTTAGAGCACATTTGAAGTTAATTTGGAGTGAATTTGGTGATATTAATTTAGACATTCTTCTACTATAAATAGAGATTTTTGGGTGGTATTTAAGACACACAAAACCTTTAGAGGGGGAAAGAAAGTTTTATTGTTATCTTTCTTTAAACTACGTTTTCTAGTAGTAATAGAAATGTATTCTTTAATTTTTCTTCTATTTTTAGTATTTTCTACTTCCATTATATCTTTCTAAATTTCATTTAGTTAAGGAAAATAGTGAACCACTTGATGGAGGAAGAGGAACGGTTATAAAGGTGTATAATGTTTAGGTATGTTGTATTATTATTTTAATTTTTGATTGAAACCCTTCTTGTGTTGTGGTGATTTTTGATTTATGTATCGTCGATGACATAACAAATACTTGGATTCATTTAGCTTATTATACGATTCTACTCCACAAATTGCTAACGTGAAACTTTGATTTGTTGTAGATAAAGGTGTGCATAAATACTTGATCTCATAAACTAGTATTGGTGTTGAGAGATAATTTACAAATAGTAAGATAATATTATGATTACTTTAATGCATTAACTATTTGATAACGTATTCTTATTGGAACCTTCATTATGTATGAATTTCAATTGTGGTATTTAAAAGAGAAAAAAAGAATAAATAATTATTTCTCTATCCAAAACTCAAGTGCGGATCCATAATTTTCAATACTTTTATTACTTTGATTTTTAGTTGTAGCATTTTTTTTTCATAATCTAAACCACATTCAATCTATCTTTTTTTAGAAATATAAACTCAAAATCTTTAAACAACTTTCTTATGGATCGACCTCAAATTTTTGAAAAATTTATTATTCGACATAACTTGCACTTGAATTTGCAACTTTAAAATTGTAATAATATTAATACACTAAAATCAAATCGTGCCACTTAAAGGACCAAATGTCTATTTAAATCAACTTAAACAATAAATATTGCCTTTTTTCTTTCTTGGAATGCCCAAAGATGATCGATCAATATTTTGTGGAAAAGCTTTAAGATGGTGTAAAGAGCTAGCAAACAAGAAAAATATTCATTAGTAATTCACAATTTCATTGTTTGTTGGATTCCTTATGAGTTCTCCATTGTCTAAAATGTTCATTATTTTAGTTGGTAATTATTGACAAAATCGAAATAGATAAAATTTCAACAACGTTGGGTGAATACATGGCCTTCGCCCCCTTTATAATGAATGGATATCCAAGATCCACACTATACACTTCATCTAGGTACAGACGGCTTCATCTGATAAAAAAGAAAAAGAAAAAAAAATCCACTCTATACAATAACACCATTTAAAAAGTACTAATACGATTATTTCCAAACTTAGGCTTGGCCATTAATTTAAATTTGCGATTCACAACTCAAATTGGGTATTAACATAAATGTTTGTTTTCTCCAAAAAGAAAAAAGTGGGAGAGAGAGATATACATAAATACAATAACCCCTTTCCTTTCAAGGCCTGAACAGGCAGCTTTGGATGCCCTTTTTAGGAGTAGAGCTCGATGCATATAGCTTCCTGAAAACTATTCTTCCAACTGAGCTTCTTTAACGTTCTCCATTGTCGATTATCTGATTTCCAAGTAGAAAGCTGGATTGTCACCAACATTGAGCAAAGAATGAGTGGTTGTGCTTTAATAATACATAGCAACATTCACTTCTAATAACATTTTAAATCGACGATTTTTTTTTTAATATTTCATAAAATGATAGTTAAAATAACATATCATTTAGTTCTAAAACTTTAGTAAGTGTTATTGTTAAATTTGTACAAAAAACTTCTGAAGTTTTTTCTTCGAAACAAAGCACAAGAAATATTTTTTATATTTTTCTTCACTTAAAAACACAAGATCCAAAACAAGACATAGCATAAAATGCAAAATTAATGGGGAATACTTGCCTATTCTTGATAGACTTAATTTTTCATACTTCAAATTCACATACTTAATTTGTCACGTACTTCAAATTCAATACTTTAATTTTTCACGTACCTCAAATTCATGCTAAAGTAGAGCCATATGCTTATGGTTTTTCAATTCCAAAAAAGACAAAAACAAAAAAAAATCCAATTTCCTACGTATTTTTACTCGTGATATTTTCCTTAAAAGTAATTGATTACCTTATGAGCCAAGGGAGGTCATGATTTGAGGTTCTTATCATCCCATGAAGAATGGATCCGAACTTGAACATCATCATTTCCCAATTCCAGTTGACTCTCTTTTATTTGTAGAGCTGAAATCACAACGGATGGGCTGCAATCATCCACTTCTATCATTTCAAGTGTTGGGATAACTCCAATTCCCCAAGGTATCTCTCGCAACTTGTAGCAGTGCCTAATAATCAGGCGTGTCAGCAATGGGAAGTGCTGCGGGTCGGCTCTCCAGTGCTCTATATCCAAGTCTTCCAGCAGCAGGAATTTTAGCCTCAAGAAGTTCCCATCACACTGTTTCCACTCGGGGCCCCGGAAGGCGTGGCACCGCAATTTTAGTACTTCAAGATTGGGCAATTCGCCAATGTAAATCATATCCTCCCAGGAAAATTCACATCCCCTCAAAGTCATCTTTGTAAGATTAATAGGGAAAGCAGGAATGAAAGAAACAACTTGAGACCCAAGACCAGGATTCATAACAATGCAGTTGAATGACTCAAGGAGATGGAGATAGGTAAAATCACCAAAGAAACTGAAGGTCTCAATTGCGTCTTGTGTTGCCTCAATCCGAATTCCTAATTTCATTAGATTGGGCATTCTTGCAAGAACTCCATGGGTACAACTATGAGCACTTACACCTGAAAGTGTTAGAAGCTTTTCTAGCATAAGAGAATCATCAAATCCATCGCCATTAATTCCCCTTGGAGCAGTAGAAGGATCTGGCAGATCAAATCCCATGCATTCGAGGTGCCTCAGTCCGTGCAATTTCCAAATCTCTATAGGCAGATACATAGGAGCGTTCGGGAATTTGATGCTCTGATGCCGACGGACAATCAAGACTTCAAGGTTCCAAAGTCTGGATATGGACGCTGGGAGCTCTCCGTCATACATGATGGCAAGGTACCTTAAGTGAACTAGTTTCAGTACTTCATGTGGGAACTTGTAAAAGCGGATTGCGAGTGCATCTAATACCCTGAGCAATTTAAAATGCAAGTACACCCGTAATGGATGTTGAGGCTGTTGACCAAAACAAAGAAGAGAATGTGCAGCTGAAACTGATTCCATCGAGCTATGCACTTTTTTGATGCCGAGTACAGTGTTGTTGTGCATGCACAGCCGCCGCTGGCTGTTTGTGCCTTCTGGAAAACTATCAGCATACTTCTTTATTACATAGAAAAAGTTTTCATTCTGAGCTTCATTAACACACAGACTCCGAAAGACAAAATGGATTCTACAGGTTTTAGTTCTACCTCTGGAGCTCGGCTGGCGAACTAAAACAAGACTTCTGGAAACAAGGTCATCCAAACACACCTCGGCCATTTCTTTTGTACTTTTACTCATTTGTGGTTCAAAAAATCCCTCAGAAACCCATAATTTGATGAGTTTAGAGGCAGGGATCTCATAATTTTGTGGGAATACTCCCATATAGAGAAAGCATGCCTTTAAATGTTGAGGCAACTGCTTGTAACTCAAAGATGGTGCCTTTGAGATGGGTGTGTCGTCATCTGTTCTGATGATAAGTAGATTTTCATTTTTTGCTACTTTGTTCCAGCTTTCGACCGTTTTCTCAACCTTACGTAGGAGGTCGCCAACAGCGACAATTGCCAGAGGAAGTCCTTCACATTTTATGGCAATCTTCTTCCCGATTTTCTCAAGTTGGGGATGACACGACTCTTCGGTGGTGAATACCATCTCACGAAGTAGATCCCAACTTTCACCATCATTTAGGAATCGGATTCGGAGAATATTTTTATCGATGCTAGCAAAATGAGCGACATCTACCAGGCTAGTTGTCAAGATGATTCGACTTCTGTTAAAGTCATCTGGAAAGAACTGTTTAAGCTCATTCCAGACCTGAATATTCCATATATCATCCAACACAATCAGATACCTACTACCTTGTAAAAAACTGTATAGATACTGTCCTAATTCTTTATCATTTTTGTCGTGCATATCATCACTGTGGAAACCAATTTGATCTAGAACAAGTAGCAGCAATTCTTTCAACTGATATTTCGGGCCTATTATCACAAAGAAATGATGGGAAAAAGTAGATAAAACATTTGAATCGTAATAAATTTGTTTGGCAAGCGTAGTCTTACCAATGCCAGCCATTCCGACAATTGACATAACCTCGAGCTCAGGTAATGGCGACCCAAGCCAAACTTTTAGTCGCATTAGTTCATCATGCAATCCCACCATCTTATTCTTCCCACCAGAATCAATTCTTGATGAAACAGCGTCGGCAGAAAAAGAATTGCTCGGTTGCTGGTCTTCTGTGTTGTACTCTTCCTTGGTCTTCAACTTTTGGGCAAGGGAACTAATTTCTTGTTGGACTTTCAGCAGTTCTTGGGAGAACACCGATGTCAAACTATCATCTCCAGACCTTTCAGATTCTGAAAGAAACCGATCTGATATATGGGATTCCATCAGATCTTCAAATTTTTGTGCCGCATCTTTGATTTGTCTTTCCAGAGCATCAACTCTGTTGCTGCTTTGCAAAGAACTGATTTTTTCGAGAAACGATTGCAAGTAACGAAGCTGCTCATTGATAAATCCCCTTGGAAAGTCGGGAAGAAGAATCCTGGATTGGGAAGGATTCAGAAGGCGAAGGCGCTCTATTGTCTGCTTAAGAGAAACTACAGCAGCATAAGCCATTGCTGATCACTTTCTCTCAATGTTAGTACAGGAACAGATCTATAACCCAAGTATATAAGCAAAGTATTTGTATTTCAATAATCCATAATATACTGTCAGCTTCCATTTTCCAAGTTGATGTTTTAAAAAGAAACCAGATTACTTTAATCCCCTAACCGAATG
This sequence comes from Paulownia fortunei, assembly GCA_019321725.1. NCBI lineage: Eukaryota > Viridiplantae > Streptophyta > Magnoliopsida > Lamiales > Paulowniaceae > Paulownia > Paulownia fortunei. The sequence continues at coordinate 7,908,029 of CM033109.1, read as the reverse complement.
AGGCATATAGTTTTGATTTAATACACACACACACACACACAGTAGGAATCTTCGACTTCTTTTCACGTTTTACCTAAAACCATGTGTTGGAGTCGAATACTGATGAGTTGTGGATGATTTTTAGCTAACTAAAAATTTTTAATTCAAGCTGATCAATTTTGATAAATATTGAAATAGTACCTTGCAGCTCATTCTGGCTGTCGCTGCTTGGGTATTTTTACTATATGATATTTTCATTTTTTATTTTATAATTTGATCAAATAATAAAATAATAGTACAACTATTTGTGTTCTTAATTTCTACTCATTCCTGATTAGATTCAGTAAATTTACATACTAATTTGTGGTTGCAGTATGGTAATAATAAATATCCAAATAATAACTCCAGCATGTAATAACAAACATATGACCCAACCGTTGGGAGCAAATACAAGTCCTTAATTCACAATTAATTGTTGATGTCAAAAGTAAAAAAATTCTAAAATATTACAATTATGGCACTAAAAATTTGGAAGTCTCTTTTGAGAAACATACTACAGTATCATAATAAATTGTAAGAATTTTTTTGGCACAAAAAAGAAACTTGTCACAACATGCGTGTAATCAATTTTTAAAACAAGGCCCCTCAAAATTATATTTAAAAAGAGTAACTAATTGATCTTATATATATATACTCCACCATGCTATATTATAGGTTCGTTGAGCTCTGTTGACTAATCAATTTGAATATTTTTCTGAGTGCAATAACAAGTAATTAAGGTAATTTTTTTTAATCTAATTCAATATTAAATAATATAATAAATTACAATATGGAATCACTAAAATTATCAAAAAATTTAATATGATAAATTATTTTAAAGCTTGAATTGTTTGACTTTATACAACAGAATATTCTTGAACAAAGGAAATATGTAACTTACACACACCTATACATACACACACACACATATATATATATATATACACATTTGGTCGGACGTGATTTATTGCGGGCAGAAAAATATAATAATATCAATCCATTGCAAATTTGGAGGTTGTTATCAAGTTATATTTTTATAAATTGTAACCAAAATATATGGTTCAGTAGGAATTTCCTTCAGGTGTTATCCTATATTTTCTTAGTTAAAATACACTTTCAACTAATCAAAAACTAAAATCTTTTACTTCTATGGTATATATAAAGTAAGATTGTATCTATATTTTATTGTTAGAAAGATAAATGAAGTAATCAAAAACAATGAAAAGATAAATAAAAAATCTAATTTAGGGTATGGGGATTTCATTCTATTACTATTGTCCTAACTATTGGAAAATGTGTGCGTTGAAGCACAAAAAAAAAAGGTTTTATTTAGTTTTTTAAGATACCATTGACTTGATATGAGTAGAATATTGGTACAAAAAAGTTGTGGTTTATATACTTGTTCGGTTTTAAGGTCAAGGCTACTGTTAGCTGGACTTAATGGACTTTTAGCATGAGTAACTGAGGGCTTTTTGGGCTTTTGGGTTATTAATTATATTAGAGTTTGGAAATGGAAAACAAATCATTTATTATGGGGCCTAATATAAAACACAACTATTATAATTATTTATTTGCATAATAAATTATTGAATATGATTTTTGACTGAAATTAAATTACTAATGTTTGCTTAAATGTGAATGATAAATTATTGCTCACATCACGGGTGACAACATTTTTGAATGTATAACGGATAGAAACAGACATATTATATGTGTAAACGTAAGTAATGTTCGCATTAAATGTGTAATCGTTGATAACGTTCGATCATATTAAATGTGTAATCGTCCGTAACATATACAATAAATGTGTAACGTTTGCATTAAATGAGAATTGTCAGTAATGTTCAGTAAATTTGGTAACGTTCAGAAATGTTTGACAACATTAATTTTGAATTGAATGAAGTTTTTCCATTTTGCCCCTACACCTCATTATATAAGAAGAGTTATTCCTTATTATTTTAAACAACAATTACAACATACAATTCCAATATTCTGTCTTCCCTTCTAGTTCATCTTAATCCTAAATCCTTTGGTGAGATATTTCACTCACATTTGCTCAGTTTGCTGGAGAGTAGCTACTTTGTACTAAGTGTGTTACTGGTTTCACTATTGTATCTTGGGAGACAAACGCTTACAGTTCTTCAAGCACCTATGGTGAGGGTGTGAACCTGTTTCAAAGAAACTATGTTTATACATGTCTCGCTTTGTTGTTTTGTTTTTCAAAGTCAAGCACTCAAAACAACTCTTTGGATCAGTTTATTATTTTGTTCTTACTTTTATTTTTATTTTGCAATTTAAATATTGCGGTATATATATTATATCTATTAAAAATCTTAAAACAGATTCGACATAACAAATTTTTCTAGTGATCAAATTGTTTGATGGTATTGAATTTTCTTTTGGGTTTTAGAAATGATGACTAATGATCCAATTAATGGCGTTGAGGCCATTGAGGTTGTGTGCTACAATTTTAAGATTGCAAACCCAAGTGCAGATTATAATAAGTAATAAATTTTTCGTGAGTTTGAGGTCAATCTACAAAGAAGTTGTTTGAAGAATTCAAGTTTATATTTCTAAAAAGATGGACTTTATGTGAATCAAAATATATGAACAATTAATGTATGATGTAACTAAAGAAAAACCGAAATAATAAAAGTACTGAAAATTAGGGATCCACTCTTGAGTTTTGGATAGAGAAATGGTTATTTATTCTTTTTACCTCTATTAATCGTCACAATTGGAATCCATACATAATGAAGGTTTCAATAAGAAGATATTATCAAGTAATTCATGCAATAAGGTAATCATGATATTTTCTTACTATTGCAAATTATCTTTTAATGCCAACACTTATTTATAGGATCAAGCATTTATACACAACTTCGTCAACAACAAATCAAGGTTTTACATTAGCAGTCGGTGGGGTAAAACCGTATAATAAGCTAAATAAATCCAAGTATTTATTGTGTCATTGGAGATACATAAATCAAGAATCACCACAAAAGAAGTAGGGTTTAGATCAAAAATAAAAATAATAATACAACTTATTTAAACAATTTTACCCTTATAGCCATTTATCTTCCTTCATCAAGAGATTCATCATTTTTCCTTAACAAAATAAAATTTAGAAAAACATAATAAAAGTAGTAAAGACTAAAAATATAAGAGAAACTAGAGAATGCATTTCTATTACTACTAGAAAACTTACAATAGTAGAAAATATAAAAACTAGATAACTTAGCCTAAAGAAATCATCTATCCCCCTCTCTTACAAGTTAATACATGGCCTATTTATAGTACTTGGAGTAAGCTAGAGGCTAAATAAATAATGGAGGGATTAATCAAGTGGTATGCTAGTTGTCAAGAGTTGGTACGTTGTTACACAAATTTCTCACCCATTGAATTAAATTATATTTTTTGGTTAGATACAGCCAGATTTTGAAGATACGTGAAGAATAAAAATTGTTGATCTTTAAGCGTTGATATATTTTCATATATCTTTTGTCAAATTTGGTGATTGGATGAAGGAGATATAGTCAAATTACCAAGTCATGTCCAAGAGCCACCCTTTAACATCATCAGCAACTTTCAACCTATGGTTTTACTATATATACATATTTTTACACCATTTTATCTTTAGCAAACTTGTTTATTTACCTCTTAGATATAACATATCCAAATTTCAGCCCAAAATAAATTTAGGCACAAGATATATAACTGAATTGGTAAAATAAGTTAATACTGGGCTGAACTCTGATCTGAATTTTGGTAATCCATTTTGTGCAACTATTTGGACGAATTTTTTGCTATCATCAAGACTGAATTGGGTTGAGCTCCCAACATAAAAGTTGTACCTCTATCTCTTGTCTTTTAAATTAAACAAGCTTCAAATTTATAGGGCTTTTGATCATGAAGTTATGCTCAAATTACAAAAATTGCATAAGTTTGGAAACATGCTTCCATTTATTTTCTAACACGAAACATTAATAAAACAATAATATTAACAAGAATAAAACAAGAAAAGTATAAAGGATTTGATACAAAAATATTTTAAAATATACACTTATCAAATTCCTCCACACTTAACCATTGCTTGTCCTCGAGCAAGTTTAAAACAAATATAAACTAATCCACTTTCGTAGAAAATCACGATTTCATTTATCATATGCAACAAGCCTTTAAACCCCTAGGTGACCCATAGAGGACGAGTTATAGTATCGTAAAGGTTTCCAGCAGTGATACCTACAAACACCTATAATAACTATTTTTCAACTTTTATTCTTATGAAGCAATAAAGTAATATAGAAATAAAATCAAATAAGTATTGAGTTTAACTCTTAGTCATTCAAAAATCAATATATTTCCACAATAAGCATACTCAAGTGTGTGTGTGGATAGTTAATGCCAATAGTGATGAAACTATACATGTTTCAAATAAGTGAATTATCATAAAACCTTACAAAAATCATCACCTAATCTCTAACAGAAAAGTTAAACATCATAGGCTCTTCCTTTGGTGTAAATCTCCACTACACTGAAGGCACCATACAAAATCAAAAGGTCTTCATGTAGCTAAGAAATAAAAGGATAGGATGCAATAAATGTTCTAAAAACTTCATGGAATTAGAGATATAAAATTTATCGATGAAGAATTCTCAAACTTCACAAATTTCACATTGGGGTGTATTGTTATTGAATTGGACCCCTCTTATTCATCTTGCAACATCTCATTTTTAGTTGCAACTTGTAGCACTTTGCAACTTTTTTTTATTATTATTATTGTTTTTCTTTTTTTTTTTATAAAAAAACCTCCCCCACACTTATCTTCTATTCCAACTTAAATTTCTTTTGTAAGTTTAAGCTGTCAATTGAATATTTCTTAAACTCCAATCATTTTTAGAACAAGGGTTGGATAATAATGTATTTAGATTAGGTAAAAAAATATGGTTACAAAAAAAAAATATTTATTTATTGTAAGGCTCAAAGTGGTTTATTAGGGGATATTTTCTTGAAATATTATATAGGGAACAAGCTGATTTGGCAATAGTGCTAGAAAATCTAATGCTTTAATTATTTTTCTAGTGGTGCACTATCAGTTGTTCGCCTCGACAGATCAAAAGTAAAAGTTGTAATACTCAACCCCTACATGTTGAAGATTCAAGTGATGATTAGAGCAAAGGCATAAGAACTATCTATTTTGACATGATTGTCTTCACACTAAATAACATAACTATTTGTGCAAAATAAAATTTGAGTATAATTATCACAAAAATATATTAACCAAATAACAATATCAAAGTCTAAAACAACACCCATCATCAATCAAACCATATTATTCATGCCTAATTTTAATCATTGAAGTTGGAATAACTTATTCGACTCAAAAAAAATAATTGGTAATTCACAAACATTTGTTAAAAACTTTACAAACTTGCCATGTTATGCAAAAAATAGGGATGCGTCTCAAAAGTGTTACAATCACCTTTTACTCAGCCACATTTTTTCATGCTTTCAACGGATCCATAAAAAAACACGCTTGATTTATATTTATTTTTTATTTTTTATTTTTTATTTTTTTAAATACTAGAAAAACACACATTGAATAAACAAGTCATGAAATCAATTATCCCTCCCCCCAACCTAATTGAGACATTGTCCCCAATGTCAAAGATAAATATGAAAGAAGAGTTTGAAAGATATCACCTGAAATGTGGCTAATAAAGCTAAAACAACAAAAAAACACACATACTATTAAATAAAATCATTAACAATAAGTATCACAGACTGAGAGTCAATTTTAATTTGCGTTTTTTACCATTGTTCCTGTTGGACCAATCCACATTGGCTAAGGTTGGATCAGATTTTGGCACATATGCTTGAAGTTGATCAATCAGCTGGTCAGGTGTCGGAGTAGAAATGATGAATCTTCTTGCAGAAGTTGAAATAAAACCTTTTTTTATAGCATGATCAACAAAAGATAGCAAACCATCATAAAAATCATTAACATTAAGAATACTTATAGGTTTTTGATAAATGTTGAGTTGTGCCTAAGAGACAATTTGGAATAATTCTTCCAATATACCAAAATCGCCAGGTAGAATAATGAATGCATCCGTATTGTTTAACATGTTAGGCATTTTTTCCTGAATATGTGACACTTTTAGCTCATCTCCAATAGTCATACATGTGATATTTCATATTGTTAAAGATTTTGGGATAACTCCCAGAACTTTGACACCTTCTACATAAACAGAAATAACAACACTCCCCATTATCCCCAAACTGCCTCCTCCATACACTAAATGATTTTTTCTTTCTGCTAAAATTCTACCAAGGTTATATTGGTTGCCCTTATGAACTCACCTTTAAAACACAAATGAAATTAAATTTGCGAGTTGAAGAAACTTCTATTTTTTTTCTTTTTTAAAAATAAGTTGTGCAAAAATAGACTGAGTACAGTGATATTTATTAAGGTGTGAACAGGGAATGCATTTATTACATGTCTTTTTCTTTTATCAAAAAGGTTGAAAATAAGGACACAAGAAATTTAAAAATTACATACTACACGTGTATGTACATGTAGTTGTGATTGTGGCTCACATCTTCCTCTGGTTTTATGTTCAGTAATGGCTTAAACGCCCTCTATAGGTCGAGGATATGCTTCCCATCCAGTTTTCTTATAAACTGACAAACAGGGTCTTTTAATGTCAGATTCCCAAGACTATAAAGCTCATATTCATTTCGAAAATGATCCCATAAATCAAGAATTACACGTTGTACCAATCAACATGAATGCGTCTCAATAGTCAATATAATGTGATCTAAAGACTCCTTACTCAATCCATCCATAATGAATTTAAGTTTATCTTCTCAATTTTTAGAGACAATTCCTAAAGAATGACATTTTGTGTTGCAAGTCCATCTAGAGCAAATATGACAAACTTTCATTTTTTTTGCCCTTCGTTTTTTTGAATATGTGCTTTTACCAAAACCAGACATGTATCTAGTAAGTAAATCTGGAAACTCATGTGAAAACTCACCTGCCCTTACCTTTGCTTCAATTATCCATCGTATGTCCTCCGGGATGCCCTTGTGCATAAGCATCTTCAATCTTTCAATCCTGATTTTATAAATTTTCAAAATTACATTTTTAGGAAGAAAAGAAATCGCTTCTTGAGAATTAGAAAAATGTCACTCATTTTGAAAAGAACAAGAAAAGAGAATGAGAAAAGCAAATAAAATTTGTACAAAGATTTCAGTTGTTTAGGAAACTGACAAGTCTAACTTTTATAGCCATAGAGTACTGTTATCTGCCATTTAACAGGGAAAAGAAAAGAATAAAAGAAGAAAAAAAATAATGTCAGAGAAAATGAGTATATACAACACTAATCATAACAAGAGTTAGAAAAAAAATAATTTCCTCTTGTGAAAATTGATTTTCTAGAAATGGTTTAACTCTTTGTCTATTTACTTTAAATATGTTACCATTTCTAGGATTCTCAATGTCAATTGCTCATAAGGATATACTTTTTTTACAACAAAAGACCACTTCACCTTGATCTCAATTTTCCAGGAAACAAATGCAATGAGAATTATAAAGCAAAACCTTTTAACCAACCTCAAATATTTTTCTTAAAATTTTATTATCATAAAAATCTTTGATTCTTGCTTTATAAATTTTAGAATTATCACATGCATCATTTCTCAGTTCTTGAAGTTCATTGATTTGCAATTTGTGTAATTTTGAAGTTTCATCAAGGTTGAAGTTAAATATTTTGATTGTCCAATAAGCTTTATGTTCAAGTTCAACAGGTAAATGACAAGATTTTCCATAAACTATCCTATAAGGAGACATGCCTTATGATGTTTTGAAAGCAGTTCTATATGCCTAAAGTGTATGGGTAAGTCTAAGAGACCAATCTTTACGGTTTGGATTAACTATTTTCTCCAAAATTTATTTTATCTCCCTATTTGCAAGTTCAACTTGTTCATTTATCTGAGGGTGATAAGGGGTTACAACTTTATGTATGATTCTATATTTACTCATTAAAGTTCCAAAAACTTTGTTACAAAAATATTTTCCCCCATCACTGATAATAGATCTAGAAATTTCAAATCGACTTAAAATATTTCTTTCAAAAATTTTATCACTATTTTATGATCATTGTTTCGACAAGGAATTGCCTCGATCTATTTTGAAACATAATCTATGGCAATCAATATGTAAAAAAACTAAATGATAATAAAAATGACCCCATAAAATCAATACCCAACAATCAAATATTTCAATCACTAGGATAGGGGTAGAGACATCATATTTCTCTTTAAAGGGACCCTAACTTTTGACAATTTTCACAACTTTTGTAGAAAGTGTAAGTATCTTTGAAAATAGTTGGCCAATAAAATCCACATTGTAAGATTTTTGCAGTAGTTTTCTTTACAGAAAAATGACCACCACATGCTTTTGAATGACAAAATTTGATAATATTACCTATCTCATTGTTAGGCACACATCTTCGAAAGATTTGATCCGAATAATATTTGAATAGGTATGGATCATTCCCATAAAAAATTTTAACCTCAGTCAAAAACTTCTTTTTGTCTTGAGAGTTCCAATGCGATGGCATCTTTCCTGTCATAAGAAAATTAACAATGTTAGCAAATCAAGGTAAAATAGAAATATTAAATAGTTGTTCATCAAGAAAAGTGTTATTAATAGGTATGGTTTGAAACGAGTCATCACAAACAAGTCTCGACAAATGATCAGCCACTACATTCTCTATTTTCTTTTTATCTTGAATAGTAACATTAAATTCCTGAAGTAAGAGAATCTACCTAATCAGTCTTAGTTTAGCATCTTTTTTTGACAAAAGATATTTCAAAGTTGTATGATCACTAAAATAATAATTGGTGAGCTAATAAGATAAGATAGAAATTGATCAATGAAAAAACTACAACAAGTAATTCTTTTTCAGTTGTTGTTAATTCAATTAAGTACCATTTAAAGTTTTACTTGCATAGTAAATAACATATGAGTTTTTTATCTTTTCTTTGTCCCAAAACAACTCCAACAGTATAATCACTAGCATCACACATTATTTCAAAAGGTAAAGTTCAATCTGAAGCTACATGATTGGAGCAGATGTAAGCATGCTTTTAAGCTTAACAAAAGCATTTTCGCAGTTTTCATTCCATTCAAAAATAGTGTATTTTGTTAGAAGATTACACAAAGGTTTAGATATTATACTAAAATCTTTGATAAATCTTCTATAAAAACCAGCATGTCCTAAAAATGATCTAATCTCCTTCACAGTCTTTGGTGTTGGCAAATTGACAATTAACTCAATTTTAGATTTATTAACCTCAATACCTTCTGATGATAATGTGTCCAAGAACAATACCAGTTGTTACCATGAAGTGACATTTCTCCCAATTGAGCACAAGATTCTTTTCTTCACACTTGATCAAAACCTTTTCTAAATTAGATAAGCAATCATCAAATGAATTACCAAAAATAGAAAAATCATATATGAAAACTTCAAGAAAACGTTCAACTATGTCACTAAAGATACTAAGCATGCATTGTTGGAATGTAGCTGTGCATTACATAATCCAAAAGGCATCATTTGATATGCAAAAGTACCAAAAGGACATGTAAAAATTGTTTTCTCTTGATCTTCAAGTGCAATTGCAATTTGATTATACCCAAAATATCCATCTAAAAAGCAATAAAATTCGTGTCCCGCAACTCTTTCTAAAATTTGATCCATGAAAAGTAATGAAAAATGATCTTTTCTAGTAACTGAGTTGAGTTTTCTATAGTCAATGCACATTCGCCAACTAATAACAGTCCTAGTTGGAATTAATTCATCATTCTTATTCTTGACTACGGTAACTCCAGATTTCTTAGATATAACTTGAGTAGGACTTACCCATTTTCTATCAGAAATAGAATAAATAATTCCATTATCTAAGAGTTTAATAACTTCATTTCTTACTACTTCTTTCATATTAGGATTTAGCTTTCGTTGCATTTTTCTAGATGGTTTAGTATTTTCCTCTAGATAGATGTTATGTGTGCAAATGAAAGGATTAATACCTTTACTATCAGCAATGGTCCTTCCTAAAGCATTCTTATGCATTTTTAGAGTTTCGATCAACTTACCTTCTTGAGATGCATCGAGTTTGGAAGAAATTATTACTGAAAAAATCTCATTCTCACCCAAGAAAGAGTATTTCAAATTAACTGGCAAAGTTTTCAATTTAACCACGGGAGCTTTAATACTTGATGGAATAGATTTTACTGTTGATGATAAAAGTTCTTCGAACCTTGGCTTTCAAAAATATTTTTTTTGTACCTGCAAAAATTCGGCGATAGTATTAGTATGTTCCTTTCTATAAATACTTTCACTTTCAAAACAAGTCTCCAAAGAATCTGAAGAGTTAGTAGTAGTAAAGTATTCATGAACAAGTTCCTCAATTAAATTCACTTCATGTACTTCTACATCTTCTGCAGGTTGCATACAAATATTAAACACATTTAGTTCCAAAGTCATATTTCCAAATGATAACTTCAAAATACCATTTCTACAATTGATCAAAGTATTTGAAGTTGCAAGAAAAGGATAACCCAAAATGATAGGAATTTGTGTATGTGTTTGTGCAACAGACTTTGTGTCAAATAATGAAATCAACTAAAAAGTAAAACTTATCAATTTGCACCAACACATCTTCTACTATTCCCTTTGAAACTTTAATCGAACGGTCAGCTAGTTGGAGTATAACGAAAGTTGTTTTAAGTTCTTCCAAACCTAACTGTTCATAAACTGAGAAAGGTAGAAGATTTACAGTAGCACCGAGATCAAGCAAAGCATGCTTTATTCTAGTGTTTTCTATGATACATGAAATGGTTGGACAACCTGGATCTTTGTATTTTGGTGGAGTGAATTGTTGAATAATTGAACTAACACTTTCAGTTAAAAATGACTTCTTTTGTACATGATGTTTTCTTTTGATTGTACACAAATCTTTCAAAAATTTGGCATAAGGTAGAACTTGCATGATTGCATTCAATAATGGAATATTAATCTTGACTTGTTTAAAAATTTCAAAAATTTCAGCATTTGAGTTCAATTTCTGAGTTGCTTGCAATCTTTGAGGAAAAGATGTTGGAGCTAAATATTTTTGTTTTTCATCATTTTCACATTTACCTTTTTCAAACTTACTTTCATCGTCAAGACTATTTTCATTTTTCATTTCTGGAGGTGGATTAGAAACTTTCTCCTTGGGATGAATAGTCTTGTCAACAACTTTTTCATTCCGAAGAGTTGTAATTAAATTAGCCTCATTGACTGCATTTTCACCTAAAGAAGAAATATGACACTGAGTGGAAGAATTAGGTTTAGGTTGAGGTTGAGCAGAAAATTTACCTTTTTCATGAGTACACAAAGAAGTAGTCAGTGTTGAAAGTGTGCTTTTGATCTCATTAATAGCTTATAAAGTCTGATTATTGATGTTTGTTTGTTCGTGCATAAATGCTTGCAAAGTCTCATCAATGAATTTTATATGTAGAGCTAGATAAGAATGAAAGTTTGGTGGTTTTTGTGAATGCAGTGGTTGGGCACGATTATCATCTCGCCAACTGAAATTAGGATGATTTCTCCATTGTGGATTGTAAGTTTCAGAATATGGAGAATGAAAAGATTTTTTGAATGTGTTCATAAAATTTGCTTGTACTGGAATATTTGGACATTCATTGGTGGAATGCCCCAAAAGTTCACAATTGCTACAAATTTCTTCCTCTTGCACAAATTTGATTTCCTTTACTTTTTTAAGTTCCATGGCTTCAACTTTTCTTGTTAAACTAGCAAGTCTAGTATTTAGATCATCTTCTTGCCTAAGGTAATATTTTCTTTTATTACTATTAGCAAGATTAGATCTAATAGAACCTTTGGAAGAATTAACAATATGCCATGATTGAGAGTTTTCTGCCAAATGATCTAGATATTCTAGGGTTTCATCAGGTTCCTTATCAAGAAACTCACCATTACACATTGTTTCAATAAATTATTTTGTTTCAGGAGTTAAACCTTCATAAAAAAAATTAATTAAGCGTCATTTTTCAAAACCATGATGTGGGCATGAATTCAACAAATTTTTAAATCTTTCCCAACATTGAAAGAAAGCTTCATTCGAATTTTGAGAAAAAAATTGAATTTGTCGTTTCAAAGCATTAGTTTTATGAGTTGGAAAGAATTTTTTCAAGAATTCAGCTTGCATTTCTTGTCAAGTGCCAATTGACATAGGTTTTAAAGAATTAAACCAATTTTTTGCTTTATCTTTTAAAGAAAAAGAAAATAATTTGAGCTTAACAATCTCATTTGTACAAGTTTGATAATCAAAAGTGACACATATTTCATTAAATTCTTTTAAATACAAGTAAGAGCTTTCAGAGTTTAAACTATGGAAATTAGGAAGTAAAGGGATCATACTTGACTTGAATCGAAAATTATTTGCATTTAGAGGAAAAATGAAACAAGAAGGAGAAGAATTTCGAGGAGGTTGCAAGTAATAACACATGGTACGCACCCATTGATTCTCATTTTCATCCTTGACACTTTCATTTTTAGTCATAGTGGAAGTGTGTGAAGATGATTCAAACAAATTTCCAAACAAGGTTTCGGAATTATTTTTTACTAAACGTTGAGAATTACGACTACGATACCATATAACTATATATCCATAAAGAAAATAAACAAACTATATTTACAAAGAAAAAATATTAACAAACCTGAATACTTACCTTGCATTCCCTGGCAACGGCACCAAAAACTTGCTACAACTTTAAGGTTGCAAACCTAAGTGCAGGTTGTCATAAGTAATAAATTTCTCGTGAGTCTGAGGTCGATCTACAGGGAAGTTTTTTGAAGAATTCAAGTTTATATTTCTAAAAAGATGGAGTTTATGTGAATCAAAATATATGAACAATTAATGTATGATGTAACTAAAGAAAAACCAAAATAATAAAAGTATTGAGGATTAGGGATCTACTCTTGAGTTTTGGATAGAGAAATGATTATTTATTCTTTTTACCTCTATTAATTGTCACGATTGGAATCCATACATAATGAAGTTCCAATGGGAAGATATTATCAAGTAACTTATGCAATAAGGTAATCATGATATTGTCTTACTATTGCAAATTATCTTTTAATGCCAACACTTATTTATGGGATCAAGCATTTATGCACAACTTCGTCAACAACAAATCAAGGTTTCACATTAGCAGTCGGTGGGGTAAAATCGTATAATAAACTAAATGAACCCAAGTATTTGTTGTGCCATTAGAGATACATAAATTAAAAATCACCACAAAATAAGTAGGGTTTAGATCAAAAATAAAAATAATTATACAACATACTTAAACAATTTCTACCCTTATAACCATTTCTCTTCCTCCATCAAGCGATTCACCCTTTTTCTCAACAAAATGAAATTTAGAAAAATATAATAAAAGTAGCAAAGATTAAAAATATAAGAGAAACTAGAGAATGTATTTCTATTACTACTAGAAAACTTACAATACTAGAAAACATACAAATTAGATAGCTTAGCCTAAAGAAACCCTCTACCCCCCCTACAAGCTTAATACATGGCCTATTTATAGTACTTGGAGTAAGTTAGAGGCCAAACAAATAATGGAGGGGTTAATCAATTGGTATGCTAGTTGTCAAGAGTTGGTAAGTTGTTACACAAATTTCTCACCCACTGAATTGAATTACATTTTTCGATCAGATACAGCTAGATTTTGAAGATATGTGAAGAATAAAAATTGTAGATCTTTCAGCGTTGATATATTTTCATATATCTTTTGTTAAATTTGGTGATCGGATAAAGGAGATATAGTCAAATTACCGAGTCATGTCCAAGAGCCGCCCTTTAACATTAGTAGCAACTTGCAGCCTATAGTTTTATCATTTTGACATATTTTCACACTATCTTATCTTCAATAAACTTGTTTATTTACCTCTTAGATATAACATATCTAAATTTCAGACCAAAATAAATTTGGGTTCAAGATATATAACCGAATTGGTGAAATATGTCAATACTAGGCTGAACTCTAATCTGAATTTTGGTGATCCATTTTGTACAACTGCTTGGACGAATTTTATGCTATCATCAAGACTAAATTAGACTAAGCTTCCAACATAAAAATTGTACGTCTATCTCTTGGATTTCAAATAAAACAGCCTTTAGGTCCATAGGGCTTTTGATCATTAAGTTATGCTCAAATTACAAAAACTGTACAAGTTTGGAAACATGCTTCCATTTATTCCCTAACACAAAACATTAATAAAATAATAATATTACCAAGAATAAAGCAAGAAAAGTATAAAGGATTTGATATAAAAATATGTCAAAATATGCACTTATCATTGTGCCCCAAGCTATGACGCAAGTAGCTAGCCCGACTGTGATTGTTTCGGTTTTATCATGGGAAGAAACCGAAGGAATTCAATGGCTTGATTCCAAGAGGTGGCAGCAGAAGATAGTTTTTTATCTAACCACCTTGAATCTTGTGAGGTTCTTGACTAAGGATGCTCTCAAACTCAAAGAAGGTGAGGGAGACGTTCAAGCTGTCAGTATTGTTAATGCATGGAAACATTCAGTTTTTCTTTGCCGAAATTATGCCATAAGTGGCTTGGTAGATTCGTTGTACAACGTGTATAGCTCAATGACAAGAACTAAAGAGTTGTGGGAGTCTTTAGACCTAAAATATAAGATCGAGGATGTGGGGGCCAAAAAGTTTGTTGTTGGCCGTTTCTTGCGTTATAAAATGGTGGACTTTAAAATTGTGATCAATCAAATATTAAAACTCCAAATGATCTTATATGAGATTCATGCTGAGGGATGATCTTGAGTGAAACTTTCCAAGTGGCAATAATAATTTAGAAGCTACCACCGACTTGGAAATATTTCAAGAATTACTTAAAGCACAAGTAAAAAAAGATGAACATCAGAGAACTTCTTGTTAGACTTCAAATTGAGGAAGACAAAATAGAGTTTTTGAGAAGAAACTATTCAATCTAATGGTGGCTAAAACTAATGTTGATGAGCATGGTCAAAGCTCAAATAACAAGAAGAAAAAGTTTGGGTTGTTTGGAAAATAGGCCAAGTTGGGACCAAAAGAAAGTATTTCCAAGAAGAAGTTTTTTGAAAAATGTTACAATTGTGATATAGTAGGTCCTCAAAGTGCAGGAAGCCAAAGAAAAACAAAGAGGCAAATGTAGTTGAGGACATCTCACAAAAGGCTTCTGATATGAACCTCGCTGCAGTGATTTCTAAGGTGAATCTGGTGGTTCAAATCCAAAGGAATGGTGGATTGACACTGGTGTTACCCAACATATGTGCTCCAATAAGAAGATGTTTAGTTGCTTTAAAGCAATAGAGAATGGGGAAAAGTTATTTATGGAAAATTCAGCTACAGCTGACATCAAAAGGTCAGAGCAAGGTGGTTCTGAAGATGATTTCTGGAAAACAGTTGACTCTTAAAAATGTACTGTATGTGTCGGAGATTCGGAAGCATTTGGTGTTCGGGTCACTACTGAACAAGCATGATTTTTGCATTGTGTTTGAGTTGAACAAAGTAATTTCGACTAAAAATGGAATGTTGGTAAGAAAGAGTTATGTGTCTCATGGGTTGTTTAAGGTCAATATAATTACTATCAAAGCAAAAATGAATAAAATGAATAATTCTTCCACTTATTTGCTTGAGTCTTCCAATTTGTGGCATGGTAGACCATGACATATTAATTTGACTTTAAACATCAGAATATTTTTGAACAAAGGGAATATGTAACTTACACACACCTATACATATTTATATATATACATACATTTGTTGGATGTGATTTATTGGGGGTGGAAAAATATAATAATACTAATCCATTGGAAATTTGGAGGTTGTTATCAATTTATATTTTTATAAATTGTAATCTAAATATATGGTTCAGTAGGAATTTCCTTCAGGTGTTATCCTATATTTTCCTATTAGTTAAAATACAATTTTAACTAATCAAAAACTAAAATATTTTACTTCCATCGTATATATAAAGTCAGATTGTATCTATATTCTATAGTTAGAAAAATAAGTGAAGTAATCAAAAACAATGAAAAGATAAATAAAAAATCTAATTTAGGGTAAGGGGATTTCATTCTATTACTATTGTCCTAACTATTGTAAAATGTGTGCGTTGAAGCACAAAAGATAAAACAAAAGGTTTTATTTAATTTTTGAAGATACCATTGAATTGATATGAGTAGAATAATGGTTAAAAAAGGGTTGTAGTTTATATAATTGTTGGGTTCCTTTTTATATTTTGAATGGCATCCAAGAGCTCCTATTTATAGTAGAAGAACATCTAATTTGGTATCTCCAAATTCACTCCAAATATACTCTAAAATTACTTCAAATATGCTCTAAATTCACACGTCCTTTTAAGATTTAAATATTTTCACACATTTTTCTCCATGAAATCAGCCGATTTTGATAAAATGATTAATATGAAAGCTGTGTATTTATCTGTTAGTTTCAATTTTCTATTTGAATCACCTAATTCCAACCATCAGTTATGCTTGATTTAATGAAATGTGTTAGCATAGATAGATTATTTTTATTACACACATTTTGATGAATTTTCTGCTATAATCAAAGTTGAATTAAACTTAGTTTCCAATAACAAAGTTGTAGTTCTATCTTTTGAATTTTAAATGAAATAAAATTTAGGACCATTAAGCTTTTGAACATGGAATTATACCCAAAATAAAAAAATTTGTATAAGTTTAGAAATATGCTTATTTTGACTTACTTTGAATTTAATGCAAGCTCAAAATCACTTGCAAAGTTCAAGTGATTTTTTTGTATATATTTAGATCTACACGTGATGGGTTAGACAAAAATGACCCTTTGTCTTTTAATTGTGATGTTTCTTTGATCCAACAAAATATTATCTTTCAACTTGCTTACGAAATATTTTGTTTTCTTTGGTTTTATTTTGTTTTTTTTTATCTCTTTTTCTTTATTGATTCTCTAACACAAAATATTAATAAAAATATAATATTAACCAAAATAAAGCAAGGAAAGTATAAATAATTTGACATAAAAATATGTTAAATTATGCACTTATTAAATTCCCCCACTGTTAACCCTTGCTCGTCCTCGAGCAAGCCTAATATAATCTTAAACTAATCCAATTTTATAAGGAATCATGATTGCATTTAACATATGCAACAAGCCTTTAAATTCCTAGGTGGCCTTTAGAGGACGAGTTATAATCTCGTGAAGGTTTTCAGCAGTGATACCCACAAACACATTAAATAACTAACTTCCAACTATTATTCTAAAAAATCAACAAAGTAATATGGAAATAAAATCAAGCAAGTGTTAAATCTAACCCTTAACCATTCAAAAGTCAATACATTTCCACAATAAACATACTCAATTATGTGTGGTGTGTGTGTGAATAGTTAATATCAACAGTGACAAAACCATGCATGCTTTAAACAAGTGAAATCCCATATAACCTCACAAAAACCATCATCCAATCTGTAATGGAAGAGTTCAATATCATATATTTTTCCTTTAATACAAATCTCCACTATACCGAAAAAAGTATTGCGCGATTTCTTGAACCCTTGAATGGGGTTTTACCATAAAGAAATTCATGCAACAAAATACCAAATGTCCACCAGTCCACCGCACTACCATTGTCTTCGCCCTTGATAATTTCAGGGGCCAAGTATTCATGGGTCCCAACAAATGATATGGACCGAGCAGCAGTAGGTTCTGCAACTAGCTCAGGTAAAGTGCCGGATGATATCCCCGCGTCTGCTCGGGAATTCCCAAATTTTCTCTTACTTTTTTTAGGGAAAATTCGAGGAAGGAAGCATGCTGGTTGAATGCATGCTGATGTTGCCTCGATACAAATTGGCTGCACACAGAATGCATCTCCTTGTTTGGAAGGATCAGAATCAAATGTAGAAGTTCTTATTATGGTTGGTGAAACTGCACACTGATAGTTAAAGTAAGAAAGTTTCAAAAACCCTTATATTGATTTGTATTACGGCTGATGTAGGGATTGAAACGATTCAAATCATTATCCCTACATGAAAGTATTTCCATTTTCTTCAATTCAAAACCTATTTGATTGAAATCTGACTCACTTTTAAGATCCCAAATGTTATCCCTCTAACGGTATCCACACCTTGTATGCCCACTCACAACCGAATCCTATGCTAGTAGTTTTTGATTTGATAATTCTATTCCAAAATGATTTTATTTGAAACAAGAATACACTAATAATTAGTATTTTAGATATTTAATTTAATTCTTAATTCAATAATTAAACTAGATAAAAGGTTGGCGAACTTTTAGAGATTGAAAGAAAAAAGATGGACGAATTTTTGAAGATGAAGAAAACTATTTTTCTTGAAGGGAGAGGGGTTGTCGTCCATGTTTTTTCTTCAATAAATATATGCAATAAAAGCCCCATAAAAATGTCCAAGAAGATTGCCAATAAAGGCTACCACAAATCCTTCCCATGTAGGACTATTCTTCCTTTCTTATCTCCAACTCTTTTAGTAAGTTTCCTTATTCTATAAAGACTTTCCTTTTTTCTTATTATCTCTTAGAAATTGAATTCCCAATTCAACTTTCTAGAAATTAGATTCGCAATCCAATTTCCTAATGGGCTTTGTACAAGTCCACACCTAATGGGCCTAAACCTAAGTAATCAATTAAGCCCTACTTTAATTGATCCAATTAATTAAATTAATTCATTTAATTAATTAGCCTCATCTTAATTAATTAATCCAATCAATTAATTAAATATTTTAATTGGGCTCGCTAATCCAATTAGGTCCAATTAATTAATTAATTAAATTAATTTCACACTTGAATTAATTTAAGCCCCATTAATTAATCCAACACTTTGATTAATTTTTAGGCTAGAAATGGACTTGTCTAAGTATTATGTGTGACCTCTTAGACTCACTTTAAGTTAGCCATGGGCTCACAACTCTTGTAACCTAGTTTAACAATTAATTGTTTTGATTAATTAATTCTCTTTGAATTAACTCATTAATTACACAAATCGACAAGACATGAAAAGCACCCAGTAATGCATCATGACTCCTAGTCTAAGGTGAATGTACGAATCTATTCCAATTACGAATACCATGCAAGTACAATCATTCCGTTATCTAATCTCCCAATTGAGTCTAGAGCATAGATGTTAAGTCGAAACCCCATTAGCTCAATAACTATGTTTCCATTTCTAGTAGTTTGACTCAATGATGAACAATTAGAAAATCCCACGTCTAATATCCATCCAACCTTGGCCAACGATTTTAGAGTCAAGTACAGTGTAACACATAGGAGATTCACTTATTCATTTAGATAGGTGACGGATCCTTTGTTGGCCACTCATCAATCTCCATACATGAAGATATTACACCCAATATAAACCCCTTATGATTGTCATGGAATCAAGAAATACATTAAAGCACAACATGTCATGCACAAGATTATCATGGTGCCTCAA
Organism: Paulownia fortunei; assembly: GCA_019321725.1. Taxonomy (NCBI): domain Eukaryota; kingdom Viridiplantae; phylum Streptophyta; class Magnoliopsida; order Lamiales; family Paulowniaceae; genus Paulownia; species Paulownia fortunei. Next base: position 7,888,407 of record CM033109.1, on the reverse strand, counting down.
GTCCATAGATTAATTCTTAAACTATCGTAATGAGAAAATTTTCATTCGACAATAGAATTTTTATAATTGAGAATTTTCAGATGAGGTTGTTCAGTGTACTTGTTTTCAGCAAGCACCCACATACATGCACTAGTGTTTCCACACTAATACCTATGGAATGATGCATCATCTTTTTGAGTCTGCATCGTATGCGCAAGTCTCAATGGGATCAATGATGTCCCATCTCATTGATCCTTAACTTACAATATGTTAAGATCACAGCTTTAAAGGTATATTCTACGATCACTATCATATGCACAACCATGTCCCATAGCTATGTGTGATCTAAGGAATTTATCTAATTCTTATGATGAATTTAAGATAAAAATTACCATTTAAATAATATTAATATAAATAAGAATAATTCACTAGAGTATAAGAATGGCCAAATCAATTGGCTTGCCGGGCACTACTCTAACAATCTCTCACTTGCCTTAGAGATAATTACCCTCACATGAAGGCCCATCTTTCCCAGATGTCCTTCAAATACTTATCTAAAGGGTTAAATCAGTGGGTCTACTATATTTTTTGTCGAGATAAATCTTTCCACAATAATGTTGCCTCTACCAATGATTTTCAGAATCACGGTATCGCTAATCTATTTCTGCTTGGATCCTTTGATGAGACCTTGGCTTCTTTGCTTGTACAATAGCCCCCATTGTTATCGTAGTACTTTAGTACTCAATCAACAATGGTTGGAACTACATCTAATATTTGAATTAAGTTCCTTATCCAAACAATCCATTTTTGCAGCATCCTATGCCTCGATGTATTCAACCACAATGGTGGAATCCACGATTATTACAAGCTTGGAATTCTTTCCAACTAACCATCCCAGTATTTAGGATAAACACGAATTTAGACTTCAAGTCATCTACTTTAGACTAAAAACTAGATGAAGCATCTTAGTTTTAGTTCTCTATAACTGTACTCTAAAAAAAATTCTTAGTGCTTCATAACTATTAAAAATTATTTTTACGGCTTCCAATGCTTTTCGCATCAAAATTGATATTTTTTTATAACACTCAGAGCATTTCTACATCAAACCATGTATATAGATTTACATATTTTATGCTTTCTTTCAAAGATGCATAAAACATGTGAGTCATTACTTCTTTTTTTTTTAAAAGTCTTTGGGGATGAGGACTTCGAAAGAAAAATCCCATGACTTATAAACAAGAATCTTTTCTATGATTCTTCCATGTTAAACCCTTTTAGCATCTAACCTATGTACTTGGATTTAGGATAGTCCAAGCATCCTTTCAGATCTTTCTCTATAAATCTCAATCCTCAATCCCTAGGATGCTTATCCCAAATCTCTTTGGAGACTTTGTAGATGACAAGTCTTAGTTGACTAAAATATTTCTACATCATCTCTATGAGTAAAATGTTATCAACATGAAACAAAATAATCATCACCATACTCCTACTAACCCTCTTATACACATACGGTTCATTCCCATTCCTAAGGAAACCAAACCATTTAATTGCTTTAGAGAATCGAATGTTCCACATTCGAAAAATTTATTTTGAGTTCTTAACAGATCTCTGAAGCTCGCAAACTTTTTGTTTGCGTATATTTGATATAAAGACCTCAGACTGCTTAACTTATATCCCTTTCTTAATACCCCTATTGAAAAAGATGGTCTTCATATCCCTTTGCCATATCTAGTAGTCATAATATGTAGATATAACTAGCATACTCCAAATGGACTTTAGCATTATGTCTGGTAAAGGGTATCCTCAACAGTGAACACCTTAACTTTGAGCAAAACACTTTGCTACCAGTTGTATCTTTATAGGTCACCACCTCCCCATGTTCTTCAATTTATATTTGCAGACCCATTTGCAACTAAGGGGAATCATTCCCACTTATGGCCCACCAAGGTCAAACCTTGTTGGAGTACATAGAGTCCATTTCAAATTGCATGACATTTCACCATTTTCCAAATTAATGTCCTACATCATTACTCCTTAGTTAGATTAATACTTAAAAAGGAGATCCTCCTTGCTACTCTCTAGCAAGAGACTCTTATCCTATAAGTAGCCCTGAGATCCTTTCAAATCTCATTGGAGGTTGTGTATTAGAAGTTTTAGTAATTTGTTCATACAACATTGCCATTTGTGAGATAAATTATGATTCTTGAACTGTTTCAAGTTCTATAATCTAGCCATTCCTATCTAATAGAAGTTGTTTTTTTGCGTCCCTAGAAAACAAACTCCTTTGTTCTTAGGAACCATAGAATTGGTATCTTTTAGATTCATTTGGATACCCCACAAATTTGCATAAGCTAGATTCACATCCATCCTATCCTCCACTAATTGCTTTAAAAAAGCAGGCTCTTTTATACCCTTAGGTATATATGCGAGGGGTCTTTTACCACATCATATCTCATATGATGTTTTGAGCACTGATTTAGATGATATCTTTACTTGATAAGAATATCATCGATTCTAGAGTGACTTACCAGAATGAAGGAGAAAATAAGTGAAACTTAACTTGGATTCACTTAAAGTGAGAATCTAATTCTCCATTAGATAATCAAGAACTTACCACCTTAGTATTCTCTTTCTCAATCACATTGATGGATTTAATACTTTGGCCGATTTAATTCTCTACTTCATGTCTAAATTCTTTGAACCTTTAAAGGATCTTAGAATAATGAAGTAAGAATAGTTTGCTTGTACATTAAAACTTAGTGGACTACTTACGTCCTTTTAGATCACATCCAAAGGTGTGGTTTGCCCCATTTGTCCCACAAATGGTGATTTGGTCATGTTTTCCTAGAGAGCATGCAAGTCCAAAATGTCAAGCAAATGTACCATCTTTTGAACTCTTTATTTAGAGATATGACATAATCTCGCTTACCACAATTATGCACTGTTTTGATTATCTAACTCTTAGATTGCTTTGTTGATTATATAGCATGGAATGTTGGGATTGTATGGTTCATTTATCAATGTAGCAAAGATAATTAACTAATACTATCCGAATTCTATCTAAAGTTAAGTGGATCATTCCTATAGCTAATAAAGCAACACTTTCTTATTCTCAAACTTAAGTATCGTCCTTTATCTTAGTATCCATATTTTTTGTCATCCACTGCAACTCCTTACAAAGATGGGATCATATCCGATATTTAATATCCAAGAAAAAATTTATCAACCTTAATGGTTGATATCAACAAAGTATAAACTTGAATTAGAACCCCTTCTAATTTAAATAAGTCAATACTTGTATTTCCTCTTTCTATGCCCTAATATCCACAATGATGACAAACATCTATATTGAGCTGGTAAGTTTGTTTGTTTGTCTAGATTATTTTATGTGGAATTACTAGCGATAACCATTATCCTATGCGAGGTAGAAATTTAAGCATTTATTCAATTAATATCCATTTATGATATGGTCTTTAATCATAAATGTCTCCCACTATTTTATTCAAATTCCATTACCCTTTAGATGAAAATTTAGGAAATCTAATTTCTTAGTGGGCTTGAGGTCCAACTAGCTTTGCCATACACCCTAATTTTATGAGTTCATACAACAAAACTAAAAGGTAGCTAACAACATTAGCAATTGCATCCCCATACAACCCTCAAACTATTTTGCCTCACCTCTTCCCATACACCCTAATTTTATGAGCCTATATAGTATTAAGTGTCAAGCATTACCCATCAAACATCCATGTAGATGGAGCATCTAAACGTCCCATGACTCATGGCCAATGATAAAGATAAGTCCACCCCATGGGCATCTTAATGCTTAGTAGTGGTCACAACTTACAAACACTTAGCACATCCCACGACTCATGGCCAACGGACTAAATGTGGTAGCGTATCGACATGCTACTACTTTTGATGGAAGACATGGACGATTGGGTCCCCCCCAATATTGCCCATTTACGCTTGATATCAAACTAATAAAGGTTCTCAACTTGAAATATTTTCAAGTGAGGGTCATATTAGATTTATCATACAAGGTCTCATCGTTTACTTTTCTTGTTTATTTAATGTTCAATATCCTAATGATGACAAGCATACATCATAAGGAAGCAGTAAATAAACACAACATGTATCACATATATACTAAAATAAATAGATGAACATGAGCCTTTAATCCTAAAGATGTACTTGAGCCAAAGTGGATCAAGGTCAATCTAAAGGTGATGATAAAAATGCAAATAGACTATTACATAAATATATCTCATACATTCATGGGCCTTATTTTCTCACTTTTTCTCCGTCTTCATTCAATCTTCTTGTAATGTACATCAAATTACAAAAAGATTAACCTCACCGCCTAATTCTACTCTCATTACATTTGCTAAAACTATAAGAAACCTTGGAAAATTTCCAAGGGGAGATATATAGGATGGAGATAGAAGTACATTAAGAATAAAACAGAGAAATGTGAGATTCGTAAACTTCATTTTAAGTAAAACCTAAAAATAACCAATTAAACCAATTACATTGGCCTAGTCTTCATGATCATCCAACTAGTATGCTTAACATAAATCATCACATGATAATGAAAACATATAAATTTACTGATTACGTTATGTGCAATTTCTTTCAAATTTGGAATTTTTATAAAAAATAATTTTTCAAAAATTAAAATTAACATTTAATTTTAAAATAAAAAATTATAAACTTTATGTAACAATTTCGTAATGAAATGGGATGGGACAACAGCTTAACAAGGCTGCTGCCTATCGGGTGGCTGGGCAGACCACTCGTCGGGTGGCTGGGCGCCCGCATGTCGGGTGTTGGCTGCCTACCCAACGTCACACGTTAGGCATGCGGGCGCCTACTGGCGACCCAACACCCACACGTTGGGTGCCGGCTGCCCACCCGATGTTAAGTTGGGTGGTCGGCAGTCCAATTTTATTTTTTATTTTTTTTATATGTCCAAGAATTTAAGATTTTTACAAAATCTTGATTTCGTAGTTTCTTGATGTCATCAAGAAATATCGAAAACTTGATCAAAAAAACTAATTTTCTTGATCAATAAATCAAACTTTTTGATTTTTTATTTCCTGCCACGTTTCAAGAAATTCAAGATTTCCCAAATCTTGAAATTCTTAAATCAAGAAATCTAATTTTTTAATTCATCTCAGTTCTTAAAATATTTTAACATTTAAAACGATTAATAATATTAATCTCAAATAAAGAAATTAATTGATTCAAAATCAATCAAACATATAAATATTTAATTTATCACATATATTAAATAAACATAATTGAAAAGTATTAAAAATGCATGAACCTTGGCTCTGATACCACTGTTGGGTTCACGCAATCTCGAGAAACGTATGTGCAGCGGAATTTAAAATTTTTCAAAAATATAAATATATATTACATCACATGTAATTAAAACAAATCCCATAACTCTTTCGCAATTACTTAGTTGTGTGTTTTCTGATAGTTAAATTAAGAAAGGTTAAAAAATCCTTACGTTGATTTGCACTCCAACTGATGTAGGGATTGAAACGATTCAAATAGTTATCCCTGCATGAAAGTATCTCCATATTCTTCAATTTAAAACCTATTTGATTGAAATTTGATTTGCTTCTAGAATCCCAAATTTTATCCCTCTAACGGTATCCATACCTTGAATGCCCGCTCGCAACCGAATCCTATGCTAGTGGTTTTTTATTTGATAATTCTATCCCATAACGATTTTATTTGAAATAAGAACACACTAATAATTAGTATTTTTAATATTTAATTTAATACTTAATTTAATAATTGAATCAATAATTAAACTAGATAAAAAGTTGGCAAACTTTTAGAGATTGAAAGGGAAAAGATGGATGAATTTTTGGAGATGAAGAAAACTATTTTTCTTCAAGGGAGAGGGGTTGTTGTCCATGTTCTTTCTTCAATAAAAATCTTCAATAAAACCACCATAAAAATATCCAAAAAGATTGCCAATAAAGGCTACCACAAGTTCTTCCCATGTAGGACTCTTCTTCCTTTTTCATCTCAAACTATTTTAGTAAGTTTTTTTATCCTATAAGTACTTTCCTTTTTCCTTATTACCTTTTAAAAATTGAATTGCCAATTCAACTTCTTAGGAATTAGATTCCCAATCTAATTTTCTAATGGGCTTTCTACAAGCCAACACCTAATAGGCTTAGGTATGAGTAATCAATTAGGCTCTACTTTAATTGATCCAATCAATTAAATTAATTCAATTATTTAATTAGCCTCATCTTAATTAATTGATCTAATCAGTTAATTAAATATTTCAATTGGAATTCCTAATCCTATTAAGTCCAATCAATTAACAAATTAATTAATTAAATTAATTTCACACTTGAATTAATTTAAGCTCCATTAATTAATCATATTAATTAATTTAATCCAACACTTGAATTAATTTTTAAGTTAGAAATGGACTGATCCAAGTTTTGTGTGTGGCCCCTTAGGTTCACTTTAAACTAGTCGTGGGCTCACAATTCTTGTAACTCACTTGAACAATTAATTGTTCTGATTAATTAATTCTCTTGGAATTAACTCATTAATTCCAAGAACCCATAGGATATGGGAAGCACCTAGCAATGCATCATGACTATTAGTTTAAGGTGAATATACGAACCTATTCCAATTACAAATACCATGCTCCCAATTGAGCCTAGGACATGGATGTTAAGTCGAAACCCCATTAGCTCAATAACTATATTTTCATTCCTAGTAGCTTGACTCGATCATGAACAATTAGAAAACTCCACGTCTAATTTACATCCAACCTTGGTCAAGGATTTTAGAGTCAAGTATAGTGGAACACATAGGAGATTCACCTATTCATCTAGATAGATGACAGATCCTTTCTTGGCCACTCATTAATCTCTATATATGAAGATATTACACCCAATATAACCCCTTGTGATTGCTACACTGGTGGACTTGTTTGTGAGATCCTTTCGACTTGAATCTACTTCGTTGAAATCCATTCAACGCTGAATTTCTTCAGACAGCAGAGCACTTTCTCCCAAAAACTCACCTCATTCTCCTGAATGATATAAAACAGGTACTAGCATTTTCTCCCGAAGACTTGCCTCCTTCTCTTGAAGGATGTTCAATGCAATGTTCCAACACCATTTGAAACACACGTGTAACTCCAAAAAACTTTTAAGCTTAATTTTCGATCAAAGATCACTGAATTCTTTTGGAGATGGAATTTATTGCACTCTTCTAAATATTTTCTATGAATTCCACAGCTCTAGACTTATGAAGATTTGTGTCTTTTATACACACAAACTTCATAAGTTTATTCCTAATCAATTACATAAAAAGTTACCTAATCTAACTTAAATACTTTCCAACCCAAATCTTTCTATGGTTAACAAAGATATAACATCCACTTACAACTCAAATTCCTACTCTAAATAACAAGAATCAAATGCTACATCTTGGTAGGAAATTTGTACAGTTGAATGGAAAGTTCTATGAAGCTTGATTCATTTGGATAAGGCAAGTACAAGATATCAAATCTCTTCTCCAATTGGTCATAAATTTATTTGGAGATATCTTGAGAATTTATTTCCATAAATTTCTTAAGTTTATCTTTAACAAATTTATCCAATATGAAAAGTATGTAGAGTTTTAATTCTACAAGTAAATAAATATTCTAAAATTAGTCTTGCATTAAAACTTATATAAAAATATGGAATCTCAACTTACCATTTGTAGAAGTTCCAATAAAAACAACTTTTGTTTTACACAAACAATACCAACAATTAATTAAGTCACGGACTTAACAAATAGAGGAGAGCCATTTTTTCTCTCATAATTTTCCTTTCACTGATTTGTGTTTATTACTCGTTGCAAAAGGTAAGTGGAATCATTATGAAAAGTATTATCATGTACTGGGAAAATGAGATACAGTTATGCATTGGTGGGTTCAACACCAATAAATGTGGAGGAAAAGTATAGGCACATGATTGCTCCTGCACTGATAAAATTTTCGTTAATATACCCTGTTTCTGTTGTGATAGCACACCTGAAGGCCACAGTAGCCATAGGTCTGTTTGATGCTTTCTTATTGTTCATTTGTTTTCTGGTGGTGATCCTTTTTGATCAGTTGACAGAAAGGAAGACAAACACTTGTTTCTTCTCCTTCCCGTCCTCGTGCTTTGCTCGTTTGGATAAGACAATGAAGAACTTGTTCAGGCTGTGATGGGGAAACTGAGGTGCAAAAATGTGGTGAAAGAAGATTTTCTTGTACATCGAGATTTTTGCTTTAGTAGACTTTTACCCCACTGATGGAACCACTTGTTCCGCTGACTAACATATTGTTGTCACAACTTTGTAACTAAAGCTACGATTCTTCTTTTCTTTTTTCTTTCTTTAGAACTGGATAAGTCAATTTCATATGAGAATATAAAGATATCATAAAGTGAAATGATAATATCATATGAGTAATTTAATCATTCACAACCCACCCAGTGGGTAGCACACCTTCACGGCATATCCAAATGACGTATCACTAGATGATAGTCCATATAAATGAAATGACATTAATGAATTGTAGTTTGATAATTTGAAGGGCCACATGTGGATTTCACTGACGCATCCATCCTGTGGTGGTCTCCAATTTACTACAGTCATAGTATATGTAGAAAGGGGGCCTTTCCCTTTTCTCACACACAACTTTCTGGTGAAGAAAACAAACCTCAGAAGTTTCAAAAACTACAAGGAAGTTGGAAGTCGAAGCCAATGGTACCAGTCCCGATAGTGCTCAAGCAAGAAACAAAGCTGCCTTATTGCTTCACCGTTTTTCCTCTGCTCCTTCAAGAATAATTTATTGCTTCCTCTCCACCTTCCTTTCCAGTTCTTCAATTTTTGAGCGCAGCTCCTCTGCCAATTTACGTGTTCCCTCAGCTCCAGCAATCAGATAAACATGCTCCATGTTCAATTGATGCATTTGAAATTGATGCATTTGCTTGCTCATTTCATCAATCTGATCGTCTTTGGAACTCACCTTTGCAGCAAGTGCAGCAATATTAATATTTAGATTATCTTTCTCAGCCATCAGCATGTCGTATTTCAGCTGTAATGCGTCAAGGTTTTTCTTTAGCTCTTCCACACTGTCATTCTTGTCAGCTATGTCAGCCCTCAACTGCTCAATTTGAGATCTAAATACAACTTCCATTTCAGCCTTTTCAGCCTGGACTCGTCTCATGCCCTCTTCTAAGGATTGGCAACGTAAATCCAATTCTTCCAATCCCCCGATTTCTGGAAGATCTGACGGAATGTTTCTTCGGAGTTTTCCGGTCACATGATCATACCGCTCAGCCAATGACCGATACTTTCGATAAAAGTCCTCGACAAGACTCGTTAACTTTGGCCTATTCCGATAATATATTTCAGCCTTTTTAGCAAATGAATCTGCATCCTCTTCTATGAGTTCTAACATCTGTTTGACATGCTGGTCCATTTCTTGAAGATCTGACGGAATGTTTTTTCCGAGTTCTCCGGTCACATGATCATACCGCTCGGCCAAGGACTGATACATTCGATAAAAGTCCTCGACAAGACTGATTAATTCTGGCCTAGTCTGATAATACATTTCAGCCTTTTTGGCAAATGAATCTGCATCCTCTTCTATGAGTTTTAACATCCGTTTGACAAGCTGTTCCATTTCTGAAATCAACGATCTGTTCATCATTTTTTTGCTCGGCATATTGAGATTTCGCAAAAATATGCAATGTGCAATGTGTAAGGTAAATGAAATTTCGCAACAAAGGTCCAGTCATAACTCACTTTTCCAGGGATGTTATTAAGAGGAGTGACTACCTTTCTTTTTGTCCCCCCAAGCAACCCGAGATTAAGGCTACAAAAGTAAACTTATACCTATTATTTGGAATAATTGGCATCTAGTCAGAATCTGGATCTTATATCCCTTAGCTTGCACATCTTATAGATAGTAATTAACTCAAATTACAATCTAGTCAGAATCTGGATTTATAATAAAAGCTAAATCTGAAATAGAACAAAATTAACTCAAAATCAGTCCACATTATTTACAATCTAGTTTTACAGGACTACGATTTTAATCGGCGAAAAATACTTACGTACAAAGAAAATGGAATAAATTAGTTGGAACTGTCTAGATGTGTAGTCGGATCAATACACGGTAAAATGAGCTGATGAAGCTTGGAAACGAGTTTATATAATTTGAACTATATTCAGCATAATAGCCACAATTTTTATTTCCATCATGTAGGCAAGAATTGCAAAAGTATCAATTTTACCTTGAAGACTTTCTTGTAGCCACTTGGAGTTTTTGGGACTAAAGTGGCTATCCCACCACCAGGAGTAAGACTTCTTGGATTCCGCCCTCTTCATTCTATTTGGCTTCACCTGAAACCAAGTAACGAAGATTACAGTAGAAAAGAGCAAACTTATGGTTCAGATCTATTTCATTTGTTGAACAAAAACGATGCCATTATTGCAAAGTTGACAAAAACAACTGAAATTCTATATGCAGCTTCAGTTTTCAAGATTTTACGAACACACACACATAACTAAATACCTCAGATCAGGATCTCCGGCAGTAGAGACAGAACATATCGTACTCGAAAATAAATTTATTAACTATAATAATTATTTATTCCCCTTGTCATTTAGGTAATTTTTTAATGCAATATCTATACTGCAATGTCCTTTTGTAAACTATTTAATTCTAATTTCTTTAGATTATAATAAAAATTTTGGTTCCTCCCAAAATAGGTTTGCAATTTGAAAGAGTTGACTTGTGTGCCTATTGAGTTGATTCAAGGTTGGATTCAAATTTTAGCTTTTTAACAATTTGAGCTTGAGCTATTCTGCACGAGTAGTGTTAGGAGCTTATTGCGCGGAAATTTCCTACAAAAGCAATTTAACAAAAATAAAGTTAATTGCCAAAAGGAAAAACAATTATTGTAACATTTGAATTAAATTGGTTCATGATACGTGGTGAGCCAAAATAGGTCAAATAATCTAAATTTAAAAGATCCATCTAAATTATGGAGCGTAATAAAAATAAGACCTAATAGGTAAAGTTTACCGGGTCCACCAGATAATATACAAATTAGGCTACAATACTTAAACTAAGCCCCCGAAGACCTAAGGGTCAAATCTATGAAAACTTTCATATCAACATTATAAATACCATAGCCTTAATTATTAAAAGGTAGACAATTCATTATACGCAATTTACTAAGCAATTAATAGCTCTCAAGTTATTTAGCTTACATCTACTTGCTCTGGAACTAACTTAAGTGTCGGAGGATTTTCGTCGGGTCACTCCCAGCACCCCTAACGACTTTTTGTGATGCAGGTAGTTATTTATTCAACAACCCTAGTTCAACAAGAGTACTACTAAAAGAAGTGATACCACATCATTTTGGGGCCGTCCGTGGGAAGCCACTGCTTGATCATTGAGAATGCGGTCAAGATCTAGAGCCGTGACAGCAGCCAGCACCCAAGGCTACCCGCTACTGGGGACACTCATGGCAACAAAGGTGATCCCTTTATTAGAGGCGCCTGAAGGCGCCTGTTGTGTTATAGGCAACTAGCGCCCACCTCTAGCTAACTTAAGAGATCTGTCTCGTCCATTAGGAGGAGCTGATAATACACATGACCCAAGAAGTATAATTGATCATGATTGAAGAGGCGACAACTCGCGCAGCGGCTAAAGCAATTACCTAGTTTGCTGCTAACCAGCATGGAGAAGATCCTCCTCAATTACCTCATAGAGGTTGAGGCCCCATTCCAACTCACGAGAGGACCAAGCAAAGGTGCGAAGCAACAACATGCAGTAATACTAACTAGTATGGAGGAGAGCCCCCCGAGGTCACCTCGTAGATGTCGAGATCATGCTCCCGAAAGAATTGAGTAGAGGCGCGAAGCAACAAAACATAAAGAGGCTGACACCCATGAGGATGTTAAACCAAAAAGGAACCCCACCATTGATAGAGGACGCCTTATCACAGGCAAGACAAGAGCGATGACCCAACACAGCAAGAACAAGCTTTAGAAAGTCTCAAGCTCGCATATCATCATGCCCCCAGCAGGAGCTGGAGCTCCATCATGCCCCTAGGAGGAGTTTGTACACCATCGCGCCCCTAAAAGGAGCTCGCGTGCCCTCTGTCCAAGAGGAGCTCGCACGCCATTCCACCCCCAAGAGAAGCTCATGCATCATCATGCTCCCAAAAGAAGCTTGCGAGCCCTCACCCCAAAAAAGAGTACACCATCACGCCTCCAAGAGGACCTCACGCGTCATCGCATTTCCTACGAGGATCTCACACACTATCATACCCCCATGAGGAGCTCATGTACCATCACACCCCCAAGAGAAGCTAGCGCATCATCGTGCCCCTAAGGAGGGCTCGAGCACGCTTATGCCCTCACACGCTAAGAGGAGCTCGTGCATCTTCGCACCCCAAGAGGAGCTCTTGCTCCATCGCACTCCTAAAAGAAGCTCGTGTGCCTAAACCCTTGAAGGAGCTTGCGTGCCATCATGTGCCCCAAAAGGAGATCGCATATCATTGCACCCCCAGTGAGAGCTCCCTTGTCCTCATGCCCCCCAAGAGGAGCTTATGAGCCATCACGCCCCCGGAGGAACTCGCACACCTTCGCATCCCCAAAAAAGCTCGTGCACCATCGTGCCCTTTAAGAAAAGTTCTCGCACCCTCACCTCCATTAAGAGGAGTCCTTGTGCCCTCACCATGTGGAGGAGATTGCGTGCCATTATGTTCCCCATGAGCAGCTTGCATGTCATTGCACCCCAAAGGGAACTCCTTTGTCTTCGCGCCCCTCAAGAAGAGCTCACATGCTTTTGCTTCCCCAAAAGAGCTTGTGTACCCTCGTGCCCCTTATGAGAAGCTCGCTCGCCCTCACGCCTCCTAAGAGGAGCTCGCAGGCCTTCACTCTCCCAAAAGATCTCGCATGCTCTCACGCTCTCGTGCCCATTAAAAAGAGCTCTTCCACCCTTACCCCCATTAAGAGGAGCTCTCATGCCCCCATCCCTAAGTGGAGCTTGCTCATCATCGCACCCCCAAAAGTAGCTCTCATGCCATTATGCCCCAGAAGAAGCTCGCTCTCGCTCGTTATAGCATCCTAAGAGGAGCTTTCGTTCCATCGCACGCCTAAGAGAAGCTTGCGCCCTCGCATGCTCATGCCTTTAAATTTCAACCAATAGAAAGGAGCAAATCTACCTAGATGATTTCGATAATGTTTAACCCTTAAGGGCTCATTTCTTTTTTAATTTTTCTTAACCAGGAGACTAGTTTTTCAACTCAAGTTGTCAAGCCTCAAGTAGTTTTTGTACAACTACTTAGTAAGTTTTTGTGAGATTAAAAAATATTTTCATTCTGCATTACAAATGCGTGTCTACCTACTCTACTACTAAACAAAATACAATAGTGCCACCAACCCCGGAGATTGACGAGATTCCCTTAAGGGCAATAATGAGCCTGGCCAGCTTGACACCTGAATCTCACAAGTTTGACTTTTCTTAAGGCCAATGACAAAGTGCTTTTTTGGGATTACACGCCATCCCATGAGGA
>CM033109.1:7815116-7874709 GCA_019321725.1 Paulownia fortunei | reverse complement strand
TTGGACTAGAAGCACCCCGATTATGAGGGGCAAATTTCCAAGCCGCTGAGTCGGTGTCTTGGCTGAGTGAAGGTATGCCTTGTCGAGCTAAGGCAAGATCATCTTGGCCAGCGAGGCTACGCCTCCCCTAATCAAGGCACCCCCACCTTAGACGGGCGTAGTGCCACCTCACCCTTCGACTTCACTACCCTCAATCGTCTCTCCCACCACCTACCACGTCTGCAGTGGTGGCACTCCCATCATGCTCTTCATGCATTAAATCTCCACCTAGGGCACTACTACATTCCGATGACTAGTCCCCTATGACAAAGAGAAGAGAAGGAACAAATAATTTTAGAGAAATAAAAGTTATGAGAGAAAATGACAAATTTTGTGGGAACTCATGGCCTCTAAATATAAGAATATGAATGATGCCTCCCCTTTAGAACGTTGCTACCCTTGTATACACCTCTTTACCAGAAAATTATTATGAAGCTAAAATAATTTGATTAATTAACTCCCAACCATATCTACTTTGCCATCTACCACGGAGTTAGGGGCTGTATGAGGGACATATTTTAATTAAACAAAAAAAAATTAGTCCAATAATGCATACGAGCCCAAGAGAGCCAAAATACATTAAGAATCTTGGCCTCTCTCCCAATTTGAACACCTATAAATATCAACCTTCATATTATTTTTAAGGTACATGATTCATTTGTACCTGTACAGCTTTAAGTTTAGTTTTTATTTTTTTTTCTTTAAAATATCTATTAACTTAAGTATTGGACGATTTTTCCCAAGACAACCTAAGACCCTTAACCGTTAAGGCAAGGACCCAATTAGCAAGAGGCTGTCCGATAGGAGATCGTTTCATGGAGTATATTTTTTATCGTCCAAATTATTTAACATAGTACATACCGCATCTATTACAAATTCAACCATGTATGTTTATTGTAATACCGTGTGCTGTAACTAGGGATAATGGTAAATGAATTATAAAATCATGGTTCAAAGTCGGAGTATAAACGATAATACAAATGTTGTTCTACGGCATATTGAGATGTTATAATGTTATAAGTAATAAATACATTATAGAATGATAAAAAAAAATCTATATAAAAAAATTGATAAAACAACTGATTAGTACAAAGTAAAACTTGTCCTCCATCAAATACTAAAAATGTCGAACATAACATTATTGTTAAATTTAAATTTGTAATAACAAAAAGCCCACTAGAACTATGCAAGTAAATATTCATGAAACTATAACGATACATCCACCAAATAATAGTACAAAATTAAGTAGTTCTCCAAAAAGGAAGGTAAGCTTCATTACAGGGTATAATATCTGATCTTATTTGGTATTATCATCAATAATATCCGATTAAACAAATGATATCGGCCAATACAATTTATATGTTCTATTTTCTATGGATATATGTATACTGGTCGAATAACATGTATTGTCTGATTTCTTTAGATTGACAATGGATAATCCAAATACATATTAGCTATATCATCGGTTAATATCAAATCTAACAGTACTTTGAACTATAGTAAAAATAGGGTGATAATCCAAATCCATCGCCAATTTGCATCCATTCAGGGTAGAGCTAGGATTTTAGTATCGGAGGCAAGATTCATCGTCAAATTATTATCTTTTTATATATAAAAATATTTTCTTATTTATTATAATTTTTTTCTTGACTAATTATTAGAAACTAAAATGTAAATAAAAATACAATAAATGATACTTATACATAAATATTTCATATATATTATATTTGCTTAAGTGTTCGAATAAAAAACTAACTTCTAAACGAAAATAAAAATCAATTCTAATTCATCCAACACAAAACAAAAACTAACTTACAAAGTTAGAAAATATGATTTGTAAATTAAAATAACTCATAGTTTAATCACAATCTATGTGTCATTATTAAGTGTTCAAAATTTTCTTATTATAATAAAATAAGTATTCTTAAAATAAAATATAATTTATATAAGTAGCTATAAATTTTTAAAAGATTACTTAAGAAAAAGTTTAATCGTGATAAATATTTTAAATAAAAAAAATTAATTTTTAATTTTTAATTGTGATATTGTGATATTGTGTCCCATAGGATAATTGAAATTATATAAGAATCTAACTTCATTAGACCAAACAAAATTAAAATGTAAATGAAATACAAAATATTGGACAAAAGAAACATAATAAAAATAAATAAACTAAGTAAATGTGTTTGAAAATATTTTAAAAAATCAATGAAATAATATATTTTAAAAAACTAATGAAGTTCTTAACTACTTTTATTGTGAAAGAAACTCGTTATTAAAATAAAAATAATTTTTAATATTAATAAAGATTTATAATAACATATCGAAAATAGAATTTGCCAATCACTCTTGCTTTTCAAAACTAGTGTAAGAATTTGAGCATTATTTCATAACCATTAATCATATTAAGTAATTTTTATATCATAGAAAACTTACACTTATAAATTTTTAAAAAATAAAAATTAGTATAACTTCAAATAATTAGCAACAAAAGTAGAATTAAATAAGTAAAAACTAAAAAATAAAACCAAAAAATAATAACAATGAGTATTTTTTGACTAAAATATGTCATATTTGTAGAAACGAAATCATAATAAGATTTTAAAAATTAGTACAAATACCTTTTAGTACTTTGAATCAATAATGAATTTTGTCACCTAAATTTCTGAAAAAGTGAAGTTTCAAAATAATTTTAGAACGTCTCTAAATTTATTGAATTTACATATTCAATATAGGATTATAAAAATTTGAGGAGAGCGGCTGGAATAATTTAATTATTCAAGAAGGACAAATTTTTAAATTTACTAAAACTTACATATTAAAAATGTAATTATAAAAAATTGAAATGAAATCTTTAGGATAAATCGATTGATACATAAAGAGATGGAATCCCCCTTTGTTTTCATATCCGAGAGAGAACAAGGGAGGGAAAATTTTGGAAGACAAGTGAATAAATTCTCAGTTAGTCTAATTAAGTCTACTGACAAGCATTAATGAAGAAACTTGTGACATGTTAATTCATGTTAACGGGGTGGAGATGCCAATTCAGTGATCATCTAGTGATGAGATGAGATACAAATATAAACTTATAGATTAATTAAAATTTGATTATGAGAGTCAACCGATCAGATTATGCAAGTCAGTAGAACTTGTTAATTCATGTGAACGTGTGCTGGTAATGCCCATTGGTACGTAGTCACCTAGCCACATGCAAATGTGAGTACTTTAAGTATATGATATCATATGGTTTCACATATGTAATAGATATCATGTAATATTGTGATCATCTTGTCAGGTTCCAAGTAAACTGCAATTAAGAAATTGCAAGTTGATATTTACTATTAAGCATTCACACTACTGGTTTCACATTATCTCAAGTATTTAAACATAACAAGCGTGTCATAGCAGATGAAGAAAAATGCAATTTGCTAGGCTTTCACACTGACTAGGAATAATGTCTTCTTATTTTGTTTGATGTAGTCTTTTAACGTTAATAAACATTTATTGGACTCAGCGCAATCCCGTGTTCGAAATCCTCTCAAAGTATATAACCTTAATAACTCATAAGAAAGTGACAGCCAAGTAGCCAACCCATCTCTAAATATATTATAGAGAAGTTTTTGACTTTAAATGAGTTGAGTTAAGAGTGAAGGATTTGGTTAACCTGCCCACAACATGGCCATTGCATCCTGCATAATGAATATTATGTCACCCTATATATCTATTCAGATTGAATAAAAATCACTATAATTTGAATTCTTAAGGCTCAATATAAATTTTATTTGTAGTTCGACAAATTACCAAATTTTATTTGTCTGGTCCAGCCTGTTTGTAATTGAAATTTGAATAATCAATTTGGATAAGAATTTCATTTTTCAAATAGTATTCTAAAAATTTAACCAAATAACATGTATGCAAAAGAGGAAGAAAAGTATATATATATATGAGCCATAGTAGTGTCAAAGCATTATATGAAAGCGTTTTTGTGCCAGTGTCAAAGCAATAATGTTAAAGAGATAAAAAGCAACTGTCATTTTAAAAAAATGTTAAAAGATATTTAGAGGGTGGATACTGCACCCAATATATCTGTACCAATTGGAATATAAGGTAGGTGTAATATTGAATGATTAAGTAAATTTTGTAGGATTATGACTTATAGTTGAATCAAGAGTTAGACCATTTGTCTTTAAGACGAAAACAACTAACTTCTTATGATAGTTGTATTACAAATTACAAAAACAATGAATAAGAGGTGTTTAAAAACTCTCTTATAAAACTTGAAAGTAAGGAAGAGAAGAAGGATTTGAGAGAATTGAAATTTCAGAATCAAGGGTCTTTTTTATAATTGTGAAAAATTGTAAGTGAAAAAAAACACACCTCTTGAAAATATTGTGATTGAATAGATACTTAATACTTTCTGGATCGCCATGTTTGTTCGTTACTGACTAGATAGGCACCACTATCCAACAAATGCTATTTGGCGCTAACTAGACACTAATTCACTTCATCAGCTATTTTCATACTACCCCACACATCATCATCTTAGTCAGTCCGATTGTCATGTTTAGACCTGGCACAAAAAACCTCCGAAAATTAATGACATGAACTCTAATTTGGGAATTTATAAATTTTGGAGAAAATTACCCCCTGGCATCCTACAAGGACAAAATAAAAAATAATAATAACATGACGTGGATTCTACTTAAACAATTTAAAAAATAAAATATAAAATGAACAAAAAATAACTATTTTTTCCATAACCTACATAAAAAAATAATTAATCACAAAAGAACCACAAAAAAAGATTATTGAATAAGTAATATTTGTAAGTTTTTTTAATACACATATAAAACTGAAAACAACCATCTATCATCAAATAATTTATATTATTTATTATATTTGTATATATTTTTTATAATCTATATATTCAACTACAATTTATAAGAAAAATAATTTTTGATAAATCTACATTATCTCTTGAATTCTTTAAAATTATTTTAATAAATAATACTTTTAGATATAATTTTTTTGATCAATTGACAAAAATAATTCTATAATTTTTAAAAAGAAAATTACTAGTTTATTATTATTTTTCTCCATCATCATCATCTTCTTGACAAAAATAATTCTACAATTTTTAAAAAGAAAATTATAATTTTTTTATTAATTGTTTTTCTTTTTTCCTCCATCATCATCATCATCATCATCACTTAATTATTTTCTATATTTTTTTCTTTATTTTATATTCTTGAAAATTAAAAAACTATTTAAATATATTATTTATTATTGAAGTTAAATATGTTTTATAATTTTAAATACTGAAATTTTACTAACATCTTATTTCTTTATTTTATGTAACTATCTAATTTATTTATTTTTTGAAAATAGAGAGATTACTTAAAAATAATATGTAAACTATTTTCTATTTTACTTATTATGGAATTTTAAATAATTTGTAATTCTTAAATATGAAATTTCAGTTAACATCTTTTTCTTTTATTTGTTGTAAATTTTTGAAATTATTCTACATTTTTGAAATTTAATTAATTATTTAATTTCTAAATAATTTTCCTATTTACGCATATTTTAATTTTATTGAAAAAAAATAATGAAAAGTATATCCAAAAAATTTAGAATTTTTTTTTAGAGAAAGATGATTTGTTTCTTTTTAAAAAATAAATTCCTTTAATATATTCTTAATTATATCAAAGGAATTTAAAAATATTTATTTTTTCGTCTAATTTTTTTCGCTTGGCAAGGGAAATTCCACCATTTTTGTTTCCCCCCTTCCACATTATTGTCACGTTACGTAATTTTTCCTCCAAATCCAAAAATCCCAAATTGGTGTCCAGCTAAGCAAGTCCCGGTTGAATTTTGTGCTAGCAATTATCTGCTAAAATTAAATTTTCTGACCAAAAAAAAATGAAATGTGCCAAAGTTTAAAAATTAAAATTGGACAAATTGAAAGACCAAATGTCTACCTATACAACTTATAGAACCGATTTTGCAATTTTCCTAATATAAAGACAACATATTCGAAATCAGACTAAAATTACAAGGCAACCTGCCAACAGAAAGCTATCCAACAATATTCTCATAGAAGATAGAAACAATTAGATGTTCTAAGATTTAACAGTAGTATTCAAAATAAATATACCATTTGTATTGCTTGCTACCACCAACAAACAGAGCAAAGCTAGATATGAGGTTACACGTATAATTATTTCCACTTTTTTTTAAACTCCCATTTAATACTCCATGCCGAGTCAATGAGGAATATGATATTGGAACAAAGTGAGTATATCATTAAAACCTGCTAGTTAAAAAAGGAACAAAAAAAAAAAAAAAAAAAAAAACCCAAATGCTTATCCATCTCGAAACAATCACTATGGATACCAAAGCTAAGGTTTTAAAAAGTTCCCATTATCTCATAGAAAATGAGAAAGGTATTGGAAAGGTTATACACTGACACCAACAAGGCGGCAGGAATGATTTGCCCGCCCCACACCATAACATGTATAATTGGACCACTTTGAGCTGCATTATTAGAAGCTAACCAATCAACGTGCAAAAATAGACCTAATCATAAGGTAATTTACTCAATTTCTGGAATCCGTTCAATTGCTCTAAAGCATAGAATTTTGAGGGAAACCGAGTTAGAATCTGTTTCCATTTTATTAAATTAAGTTAATCAGTTTATCACAATCGTGATGTTTTAAATAATGTTCTAACATTAATTAGAATATGAAGATAAATGCATAGTTAAATTAAAATTAACACAAAAAAATTTAACGAGGTTTTGATATAAAATATTCTACTACTCGTGACCACACCCAAAGAGAAAACAATTTACTATCAGTAAAGGAATTACACAATACAATAATAGGATCTATAAAAAAAAACAAAGACCTCCTCTTTGTTTTTTATGTCGTTTTTGTATTGCTCCACCTGGACTTGTTTGCGAGATCCTCTCAACTTGAATTTGTTTCGTTGAAATTCTTTCAACACTAAACCTTTTCAGACAATAGAGCGTCTTCTTTTGAAAACTCACTTCTTTCTCCTAAATGATGTATAATAGGTACTAGCATCTTCTCCCGAAAACCCACATTCTTCTCCTAAAAGATTTTCATTGTGATGTTCCAACACTGTTTGGAACACACGTATAACTCCAGAAAACTTTGAAGCTTGATTCTTGATCAAAGATCACTGAATTCTTTTGGAGACGGAATCTGCTGCACTTTTCTAAATATTTTTTATGAATTCCACAGCTCCAGACTTATGAAGATTTGTGTCTTTTATATACACAAACTTCATAAGTTGATTTCTAATCAATTACATAGAAAATTGCATAATCTAACACAAAGACTTTTCAAATCAAATCTTTCTATGTTTAACAAAGATATAGAATCAAATTACAACTCAAATTTCTACTCTAAATAACAAGAATCGGATGCTCCATCTTGGTAGAAAATTTGGACGGTTGTTCTATGGAAAGTTCTATGAAGCTTGACTTATTCGGATAAGGCAAGTACAAGATATCAAATCTCTTCACCAATTGGTCATAAATTTATTTGAAGATATCTTGAGAATTTATTTTCATAAATTCCTTAAGCTTATCTTTAATAAATTTAATCCAATATGAAAAGTATGTATAGTTTTAATCCTATAAGAAAATAAATATTCAAGAATTAATCTTGCATTAAAACTCATATAAAATCATGGAAACTCAGCTTACCTTTTGTAGAAGATCTAATAAAATCAACTTTTGTTTTGCACAAACAATGTCAACAATTAATTAAGTCACGGACTTAACAATCTGCCCCTTTGGCATTTTTTTGTTAAAACATACTTACTTGCCTTAATATGTCAAAGCATGTGTAAAATAGGAATGTTCTAACATAAAACATAACCTCAATAATATCAATCAAAACATGCATAACCTGTTAGAACATTGGTGCAGACATCAACTAAAACATGCATCTCCTCATCACTACCAACATTTTGTAGCAGCATTCATCACTGGAATTTGACTCAAGCTCAAAGCTTGGAACTTATCTCCCATATTTTTGGCTAAAAATGCCAAATGATCACCTCCAACGATCCTCAAAATTAACTACAACTACGAGAGTAGAAGCTTCCCCTAGCTGCCTTATGCTCCAGATAGTTGTATGGACCTACATCAAAAGATGTTCCAACGGAAACAAAGATGATGTTCCAATATCAGATGGAACATGAGAAGATCCAGATATATCAATTTCTTACAAATAATATTTGAATTGATATTCGAATACTAAGTAAAATATACTATCAGCTTACTCCCCTTACAGTTATTATCAATAAAAAAAAATATAGTGCAAGCAAATCCAGCTACAATCAAACATTGACCTTAATCAACCATCTCATGAAACATAAACTCCCCCTAAGTTTTTGGTCTCAAGTTAAAAATGCAAAACCAAATTAGCATGCACAAATCAGTCATATATAAATCAAATAATTAGTCAAGACCATTAGAAGCATTTTCTTTTTTACTTGTTAGACTCCACCACTCACATTTTCACATGTTGTCTCATTTATTAAGAAATTATTTGAAAATGAGATTGGGATAAGAAACCGTGGTCCAACACAAGTACACAACTAGGCTTTCATACTTATCTAAGTTAATTGATGCACACAACTCATGATATGCCTTAGATCATGCCTAAAATGCAAAAATAGATAATGCACAAACAAATTGAAACGTGTTTTAAACACGCCAATTTCAGATTTCACAACTCCTAATTCCAAAACATCAATAAGAAAATTCAAACTAAAATCCATTTTGCTATTGAACTTAAGAATAATTGCAGATTTTTATTCCACAATTTTTATGCCAGAAAATAGTTTTTTTTTCACTCAATTTAGAAATTAAATGTCATTCAACACAAAATAATGTTCTATCAGTGTTCGAACATGCGGTGAGAATATGGATATAGCCAGTCAATAGCTTTTACTCTAACTCAAGGGTAACTTTTTCTTACGGTAGATCGTCCTCTAGATATTTGTAATACCTAGGCCCAAATTACTAATAAGTAGCTTTCACTCCATTGAGTTAGGTAGCTTTTTCTGTCAAAGGTCCAAGTTCTTATGTTTAATGTAAAGTTCAAACATTACCATGGAACATCTATGTCAAATATTCAAGTTCAATATCAAAACAAATAAATTTGTCATTCCCAAATTGAGATCCCAAAACTGAACTTTTCAAAATTTATTTCTTTTAGGCTCACAATGAAATATGCCTAATGCAAATCCTAGCAAAAAAATTCTAACCTAAGTTCTATCATGCCAACAAACTGTTGGAACACAAAACGATGATACTTTATGCTTCATGATGTTCTAACATTGGAATTGAACATGCATTATAGAACACAAACATCCAAGGACTTTTTCAATGCAATGAAATTTTGTGCATCATAGCCTTGGTAAATATGTCAGGCAGTTGGTTCTTAGTTGTAACATGATCAATTATCACAGTTCTATTTTCAATCAACTTTTTAATAAAATGGTAATACATGTTAATGTGTTGGTTAGACTTTTAAAGTTTAAGTACCCTAGTTTCTGGTGCCAAATTTCTGACTTATCGTGTGTCGTGTTCAAACATAAGATCTCATATTCTAACATGTAACAGTTATCAAAACACATTTGTTAGTATTGTAAAAAACCTTGACATAAATCTTTTGTAAATTGGACAAAAAGTTCATGGTCACATAATTGGTTAATACTTATCAAATTTGCCTCAAATCCTTCCACAAGCAAGACATTTTTCAATCTAGGTAGACCTCTAACATCAAGTGTCCTTTTCTCAAGAACACGACCTTTGACACCATCATCAAAAGTAACATAACCTTTTTCAACAATTTGAAAATTTGTCAAATTAGCTTTGTTACCAGTCATGTGCCTAGAACAATCATTATCCAAGCACCAAGAATCATTAGAGCATGCTTCTAAAGACATGTACGCAATATTACACCTATGATCTAATTCTCTAATCCAAATTCTGAGGAAAATTATTTTTCAGATTAGTTTTAATTCTTAGTGTATGTTTAGGGGCGGATTTTGGTCTATGTTCAAACTTTCTAGAAAATATTGTTCTAACATGCTTTTCATTCCATAAGTCATTTTTCAATTTTGAAACACCTAGGACGTATATTGCCAAGAATGTGATAGTAATAGCAGATTGGTACGAACCTTTTTGTCTGAGGTTTTTGAAAATTATTTTTCTTACTAGAATCAAAGATAGAGGGTTTTGCTTCAGCTCCTTTCAAAAATTCAATCTTTGATTTGGTATCCTTCTTTGTGTTTGAACACTCACCAATATAACCAACGTATTGACGATTTCCTCCAACTTGTCCACAAAAGAGGATTTCATCCAAAAGTTATTTTGGTCCTTTCCAACTCAGCAAGTGTGTCATTGAGCATCTTGTCATTCTCAACAATCTGGAGTTTGCAATGTTCCAACTTATGTTCGAACTTCATTTTTTGGCATGAAAGCTCAACAACCTATTCGTCCAATGACTTATTAGTCTCACAGACTTCAAGACATTTTTAGTACATCTGGTTATACACTTTCTTGATTTCCGCAATACTTGGTTCATCATCACTGCAGTGTCAAAGTTGTTTTGAACAACTTTTTCTTTATATTTTGCTACAGTATTAGTACTAGCTTCAGAACCACGCGATGTTCCAACTGGTATTCCAACATGACTTGTAACATAGCACTTTTTAGAGAGAACAATGTTCTGATTTATCATAGAACATAGTGCCACATGATTGCTATTGTGCTCATCATCATCATCCTGACTATTCTTAGACTCCTCATTACTCCAAGCTGTTTCTGGTGAATGTCTTTTCTTCTTAAGAGTGTTGACACATTAAGCTTGGATATACCCATATCCTCCACATTTTTTACATTGATTTTTCTTGTTGTTCTTGAAATAAGAAGAAGAAGGATTAACAACACTTTTAATTTTCTAAAGATTAGAACTTTTACCTAATTTAGTCGACTTGTTCTTGTTATTCACTTCCTTCAAGAATTTATCAAAACTCTTTATTAACTGCTCAAGTGAGTCTGTCATTTCATCACTCTCATCAAATTCGTCTATCATAGATGATGTTTGAATATCATATTGAACATCAGCTTGAAAAGCAATTCCAATGTCTTTTTATCTCTTGTTGTGCTTGAAGTTCATCTCAAAGGTTTGCAAGGACCCCATTAGTTCATCTAACTGCATGGTTGTAACATATTTTACCTCTTCAATGACAGTAACTTTGTTAGCAAATCTCTTGGTATTGACCTTAAAGTCTTTCTAAGTAGTTTAGTATCTGAATACTTCTCACTTAAAGCATGAACCTCATTTGCAATATCACATAATTTAGCATTAAAATCAACAATAGTTTCATCCTCATGCATTCTAAGATTCTCAAACCTAAAAGCTAACAGTTGTAGTTTAGAGAGTCTTATGGATGGAGTCTCTCCATAGGCGACTTATAAGATGTCCCAAGCCTCATTTGCTGATTCACAAGTTGAGATGAGACTAAATTGGTTTGCTTCAACTGCGTCAAATATGGCATTCAAAGCCTTAGAATTATCATTGGCAAGACGATTTTCATTAGTGGACTACTTGTATTTGGGCTTTGAAATTATGTTCTTATTCACATCCTCAACCATCGGGTGATTCTTGTTGGGTTTACGCGATCCCAGGAAATGTATACGCAGTGGAATTTAAAAATTTTCAAAAATATAAATATATATTACATCATATGTAATTAAAATGAATCCCATAACCCTTTCACAATTACTCAGTTGTGCATTTTCTAATAGTTAAAGTAAGAAAGTTTCAAAAACCCTTACATTGATTTTCATTATGGCTGATGTAGGGATTGAAACGATTCAAATTATTATCCCTACATGAAAGTATTTCTATTTTCTTCAATTCAAAACCCATTTGATTGAAATCTGACTCGCTTCTGCGATCCCAAATGTTATCCCTCTAATGGTATCCACACATTGGATGCCCACTCGCAACCGAATCCTATGCTAGTAGTTTTTGATTCGATAATTCTATTCCAAAATAATTTTGTTTGGAACAAGAACACACTAATAATTAGTATTTTAGATATTTAATTTAATTCTTAATTCAACAATTGAATCAATAATTAAACTATATAAAAGATTGGCGAACTTTTAGAGATTGAAAGTAAAAAGATGGACGAATCATTCCATTATCTAATCTCCCAATTGAGCCTAGGGCATAGATGTTAAGTCGAAACCTCATTAGCTTAGGTGTGGGCATGTAGAAAGCCCATAAAGAAATTGGATTGAGAATCTAATTCCTAGAAAGTTGAATTAGGAATTCAATTTCTAAGAGGTAATAAGGAAAAAGGAAAGTTCTTATAGGATAAGGAAACTTACTAAAAGAGTTGGAGATAAGAAAGGAAGAAGAGTCCTACATGAGAAGGACTTGTGGTAGCCTTTATTGGCAATCTTCTTGGACATTTTTATGGGGCTTTTATTGCAGATTTTTATTGAAGAAAAAACATGGACAACAACCCTTCTCCCTTGAAGAAAAATAGTTTTTTTCATAACTATGTTTCTATTTCTAGTAGTTTGACTGATGATGAACAATTAGAAAACCCCACATCTAATATTCATCCAACCTTAGCCAACGATTTTAGAGTCAAGTACAGTGGAACACATAGGAGATTCACTTATTCATCTAGATAGGTGACGGATCCTTTGTTGGCCACTCATCAATCTCCATACATGAAGATATTACACCCAATATAAACCCCTTATGATTGTCATGCAATCGAGAAATACATCAAAGTACAACATGTCATGCACAAGGTTATCATGGTGCCTCAAGTCCACGGACTAATTCTTGCACTATCCTAATGAGAAAATTTCCATTCGACAATAGAATTTTTGTAATTGAGAATTTTCAGATGAGGTTGTTCAGTGTACTTGTTTCCAACAAGCACCCACATACATGCATTAGTGTCTCCACACCAATACCTATGGAATGAGGCATCCTCTTTTTAAGTCTGCATCGTATGAGCAAGTCTCAATGGGATCAATGATGTCCCATCTTATTGATCCTTGACTTAGAATATTTTAAGATCACAGTCTTAGAGGCATATTCCACGATCACCATCATATGCACAACCATGCCCCATAGCTATGTGTGATCTAAGGACTTTATCTAATTCTTATGATGAATTTAAGATAAAAATTATAATTTAAATGATATTAATATAAATAAGAATAATTCACAAGAGTATAAGAATGGCCAAATTAATTGGCTTGCCGGACACTACTCTAACAATCTCTCACTTGCCCTAGAGATAATTACCCTCATATTAAGGCCCATCTTCCCCAGATGTCCTTCAAATACTTATCTAAAGGGTTAAATCAGTGGGTCTGCTATGTTATCTGCCGAGGTAAATCTTTCCACAATAATGTTGCCTCTACCAGTGATTTTCAGAATCACGATATCGCCAATCTATTTATGCTTGGATCCTTTGATGAGACCTTAGCTTCTTTGCTTGTGCAATAGCCCCCATTGTTATCGTAGTACTCAGTACTCAATCAACAATGGTTGAAACTACATCTAATATTTGAATTAAGTTCCTTATCCAAACAATCCATTTTTGCAGCATCCTATGCCTCGATGTATTCAACCACGATGGTGGAATCCACGATTATTATAAGCTTGGAACTCTTTCCAACTAACCATCCCGCCATTTAGGATGAACACGAATTTAGACTTCAAGTCATCTACTTTAAACTAAAAACTAGATGAAGCATCTTAGTTTTAGTTCTCCATAACCGTACTCTAAGAAAAAATTCTTAGTGCTTCATAAGTATTAAAAATCGTCTTTACGGCTTTCAATACTTTTTGCATCGAAATTGATATTTTTTTATAACACTCAGAGCATTTCTACATCAAACCATGTATATAGATTTACATATTTTATGCTTTCTTTCAAAGATGCATAAAACATGTGAGTCATTACTTCTCTTTCTTTTAAAAGTCTTTGGGGATGAGGACTTCGAAAGAAAAATCCCATGACTTATAAACAAGAATCTCTTCTATGATTCTTCCATGCTAAACTCTTTTAGCATCTAATCTATGTACTTGGATTTAGGATAGTCCAAGCATCCTTTCAGATCTATCTCTATAAATCTCAATCCTCAATCCCTAGGATGCTTATCCCAAATCTCTCTTGGAGACTTTGTAGATGACAAGTCTTAGTTGACCGCAACATTTCTACATCATCTCTATGAGTAAAATATCATCAACATGAAATAAAACAATCATCACCATACTCCCACTAACCCTCTTATACACATATGGCTCATTCGCATTCCTAAGAAAACCAAACCATTTGATTGCTTTAGAGAATTGAATGTTCCACATTCGAAAAATTTATTTTGAGTTCTTAACAGATATTTGAAGCTTGCAAACTTTTTGTTTGCGTATATTTGATATAAAGACCTCAAACTGCTTAACTTATATCCCTTTCTTAATACCCCTATTTAAAAAGACGGTCTTCATATCCCTTTGCCATATCTAGTAGTCATAATACGTAGATATAACTAGCATACTCCAAATGGACTTTAGCATCATGTCTGGTAAAAGGTATTCTCAACATTCAACACCTTGACTTTGAGCGTAACACTTTGCTACCAGTTGTGTCTTTATAGGTCACCACCTCCCCATGTTCTTTAATTTATATTTGCAGACCCATTTGCAACTAAGGGGAATCATTCCCACTTATGGGCCCACCAAGGTCAAACCTTGTTGGAGTACATAGAGTCCATTTCGAATTGCATGACATTTCACCATTTTCCAAATTAATGTCCTACATCATTACTCCTTAGTTAGATTAATACTTAAAGAGGAGATCTTCCTTGCTACTCTCTAGCAAGAGACTCTTATCCTATAAGTAGTCCCGAAATCCTTTCAAATCTCATTGGAGGTTGTGTACTAGAAGTTTTAGTAATTTGTTCATACACTATTGCCACTTGTGAGACAAACTATGGTTCTTGAACTGTTTCAAGTTCTATAATCTAGCCATTCCTATCTAATAGAAGTTGTTTTTTTGCATCCCTAGAAAACAAACTCCTTTGTTCTTAGGAACCATAGAATTGGTATCTTTTAGATTCATTTGGATACCCCATAAATTTGCATAAGCTGGATTCACATCCATCTTATCCCCCACTAATTGCTTTAAAGAAGCAGGCCCCTTTATACCCTTAGGTATATATGCGAGGGGTCTTTTACCACATCATATCTCATATGATGTTTTGAGCACTGATTTAGATGATATCTTTACTTGATAAGAATATCATCGATTCTAGAGTGACTTCCCAGAATGAAGGAGGAAATTAGTGAAACTCAACTTGGATTCACTTAAAGTGAGAATCTAATTCTCCATTAGATAATCAAGAACTTACCACCTTAGTATTCTCTTCCTCGATCACATTGATGGATTTAATACTTTGGCCGATTTAATTCTCTACTTCATGTTTAAATTCTTTGAACCCTTCAAAGGATCTTAGAATAATGAAGTAAGAATAGTTCGCTTGTACACTAAAACTTAGTGGACTACTTACGTCCTTTTGGATCACATCCAAAGGTGTGGTTTGCTCCATTTGTCCCACAAATGGTGATTTGGTCATATTTTCCTAGAGATAAGATTTACAAGTTGGCACATCATGCAAGTCCAAAAGGTCAAGCAAATGTACCATCTTTTGAACTCTTTCTTTAGAGATATGACATAATCTAGTTTACCACAAGTATGCACTGTTTTGATTATCTAATTCTTAGATTGCTTTGTTGATTATATAGCATGGAATATTGGGATTGTATAGTTCATTTGTCAATGTAGCAAAGACAATTAACTAATACTATCCGAATTCTATCCAAAGTTAAGTGGATCATTCCTATAGCCAATAAAGCAACACTTTCTTATTCTCAAGCTTAAGGATCATCTTTTATCTTAGTCTCCATATTTCTTGTCATCCACTGCAACCTCTTACAAAGATGGGATCATATCCGATATTCAATATCCAAGAAAAAATTTATCAACCTTAATGGTTGATATCAACAAAGTATAAACTTGAATTAGAACCCCTTCTAATTTAAATAAGCAAGTCAATACTTGTATTTCCTCTTTCTATGCCCTAATATCCACAATGATGACAAACATCTATATTGAGCTGGTAAGTTTGTTTGTTTGTCTAGATTATTTTATGTGGAATTACTAGCGATAACCATTATCCTATGCGAGGTAGAAATTTAAGCATTTATTCAATTAATATCCATTTATGATATGGTCTTTAATCATAAATGTCTCCCACTATTTTATTCAAATTCCATTACCCTTTAGATGAAAATTTAGGAAATCTAATTTCTTAGTGGGCTTGAGGTCCAACTAGCTTTGCCATACACCCTAATTTTATGAGTTCATACAACAAAACTAAAAGGTAGCTAACAACATTAGCAATTGCATCCCCATACAACCCTCAAACTATTTTGCCTCACCTCTTCCCATACACCCTAATTTTATGAGCCTATATAGTATTAAGTGTCAAGCATTACCCATCAAACATCCATGTAGATGGAGCATCTAAACGTCCCATGACTCATGGCCAATGATAAAGATAAGTCCACCCCATGGGCATCTTAATGCTTAGTAGTGGTCACAACTTACAAACACTTAGCACATCCCACGACTCATGGCCAACGGACTAAATGTGGTAGCGTATCGACATGCTACTACTTTTGATGGAAGACATGGACGATTGGGTCCCCCCCAATATTGCCCATTTACGCTTGATATCAAACTAATAAAGGTTCTCAACTTGAAATATTTTCAAGTGAGGGTCATATTAGATTTATCATACAAGGTCTCATCGTTTACTTTTCTTGTTTATTTAATGTTCAATATCCTAATGATGACAAGCATACATCATAAGGAAGCAGTAAATAAACACAACATGTATCACATATATACTAAAATAAATAGATGAACATGAGCCTTTAATCCTAAAGATGTACTTGAGCCAAAGTGGATCAAGGTCAATCTAAAGGTGATGATAAAAATGCAAATAGACTATTACATAAATATATCTCATACATTCATGGGCCTTATTTTCTCACTTTTTCTCCGTCTTCATTCAATCTTCTTGTAATGTACATCAAATTACAAAAAGATTAACCTCACCGCCTAATTCTACTCTCATTACATTTGCTAAAACTATAAGAAACCTTGGAAAATTTCCAAGGGGAGATATATAGGATGGAGATAGAAGTACATTAAGAATAAAACAGAGAAATGTGAGATTCGTAAACTTCATTTTAAGTAAAACCTAAAAATAACCAATTAAACCAATTACATTGGCCTAGTCTTCATGATCATCCAACTAGTATGCTTAACATAAATCATCACATGATAATGAAAACATATAAATTTACTGATTACGTTATGTGCAATTTCTTTCAAATTTGGAATTTTTATAAAAAATAATTTTTCAAAAATTAAAATTAACATTTAATTTTAAAATAAAAAATTATAAACTTTATGTAACAATTTCGTAATGAAATGGGATGGGACAACAGCTTAACAAGGCTGCTGCCTATCGGGTGGCTGGGCAGACCACTCGTCGGGTGGCTGGGCGCCCGCATGTCGGGTGTTGGCTGCCTACCCAACGTCACACGTTAGGCATGCGGGCGCCTACTGGCGACCCAACACCCACACGTTGGGTGCCGGCTGCCCACCCGATGTTAAGTTGGGTGGTCGGCAGTCCAATTTTATTTTTTATTTTTTTTATATGTCCAAGAATTTAAGATTTTTACAAAATCTTGATTTCGTAGTTTCTTGATGTCATCAAGAAATATCGAAAACTTGATCAAAAAAACTAATTTTCTTGATCAATAAATCAAACTTTTTGATTTTTTATTTCCTGCCACGTTTCAAGAAATTCAAGATTTCCCAAATCTTGAAATTCTTAAATCAAGAAATCTAATTTTTTAATTCATCTCAGTTCTTAAAATATTTTAACATTTAAAACGATTAATAATATTAATCTCAAATAAAGAAATTAATTGATTCAAAATCAATCAAACATATAAATATTTAATTTATCACATATATTAAATAAACATAATTGAAAAGTATTAAAAATGCATGAACCTTGGCTCTGATACCACTGTTGGGTTCACGCAATCTCGAGAAACGTATGTGCAGCGGAATTTAAAATTTTTCAAAAATATAAATATATATTACATCACATGTAATTAAAACAAATCCCATAACTCTTTCGCAATTACTTAGTTGTGTGTTTTCTGATAGTTAAATTAAGAAAGGTTAAAAAATCCTTACGTTGATTTGCACTCCAACTGATGTAGGGATTGAAACGATTCAAATAGTTATCCCTGCATGAAAGTATCTCCATATTCTTCAATTTAAAACCTATTTGATTGAAATTTGATTTGCTTCTAGAATCCCAAATTTTATCCCTCTAACGGTATCCATACCTTGAATGCCCGCTCGCAACCGAATCCTATGCTAGTGGTTTTTTATTTGATAATTCTATCCCATAACGATTTTATTTGAAATAAGAACACACTAATAATTAGTATTTTTAATATTTAATTTAATACTTAATTTAATAATTGAATCAATAATTAAACTAGATAAAAAGTTGGCAAACTTTTAGAGATTGAAAGGGAAAAGATGGATGAATTTTTGGAGATGAAGAAAACTATTTTTCTTCAAGGGAGAGGGGTTGTTGTCCATGTTCTTTCTTCAATAAAAATCTTCAATAAAACCACCATAAAAATATCCAAAAAGATTGCCAATAAAGGCTACCACAAGTTCTTCCCATGTAGGACTCTTCTTCCTTTTTCATCTCAAACTATTTTAGTAAGTTTTTTTATCCTATAAGTACTTTCCTTTTTCCTTATTACCTTTTAAAAATTGAATTGCCAATTCAACTTCTTAGGAATTGGATTCCCAATCCAATTTTATAATGGGCTTTCTACAAGCCCACACCTAATAGGCTTAGGTCTGAGTAATCAATTAGGCCCTACTTTAATTGATCCAATTAATTAAATTAATTCAATTATTTAATTAGGCTCATCTTAATTAATTGATCTAATCAGTTAATTAAATATTTCAATTGGGATTCCTAATCCTATTAGGTCCAATCAATTAACAAATTAATTAATTAAATTAATTCCACACTTGAATTAATTTAAGCCCCATTAATTAATCACATTAATTAATTTAATTCAACACTTGAATTAATTTTTAGGTTAGAAATGGACTTATCCAAGTTTTATGTGTGGCCCTTAGGTTCACTTTAAGCTAGTCGTGGGCTCACAATTCTTGTGACTCAGTTGAATAATTAATTATTTTGATTAATTAATTATCTTGGAATTAACTCATTAATTCCAAGAACCCACGAGACATGGAAAGCACCTAACAATGCATCATGACTCTTAGTTTAAGGTGAATATGCGAACATATTTTAATTACGAATACCATGCAAGTATAGTCATTCTGTCATCTAATCTCCCAATTGAGCCTAGGGCATGGATGTTAAGTCGAAACGCCATTAGCTCAATAACTATGTTTTCATTCCTAGTAGCTTGACTCGATGATGAACAATTAGAAAACCCCACGTCTAATTTACATCCAACCTTGGCCAAGGATTTTAGAGTCAAGTACAGTAGAACATATATGAGATTCACCTATTCATCTAGATAGATGACAGATCCTTTGTTGGTCACTCATTAATCTCTATACATGAAGATATTACACCTAATATAACCCCTTGTGATTGCTATATAATTGGGAAATATATCAAAGTACAACATATCATGCACAAGGTTACCATGGTGTCTCAAGTCCAAGGACTAATTCTTGCACTATCGTAACGAGAAAATTCTCATTCTACAATAGAATATTTCCAATTGAGAATTTTCAGGTGGGGTTATTCAGTGTACTTATTCTCAACAAGCATCTGCATACATGCACTAGTGTCTCCACACCAATACTTATAAGACGAGGCATCATCCTTTTGAGCTTGCATCGTATGCGCAAGTCTCAACGGGATTAATGATGTCCTATATCATTGATCTTTAACTTGGAACGTTTTAAGATCATAGCTTTAGAGGCATATTTCACGATCACCATTATATGCGAAACTATGCCCCATAGCTATATGTGATATAAAGACTTTATCTAATTATTATGATGAATTTAAGATAAAGATTGTCATTTAAATAATATTAATATAAATAAGAATAATTCATTAAGAGTATAAGAACGACCAAATTAATTGGCTCGCCGGGCACTACTGTAACAATTCTAGCCTCAACACTGCTTTCTAGACTTTTTCATCTAGTGACTTAATGAAAGCCTTCATTCTAGCTTTCCAATAGAAGCAGTTGGAGCCTTCCAACAATGGTGGACGTGTAACCAAGCCTCCTTCATATAAGAAATTCATATATGCACTCGAAACAACAATAGATTAGCCTAAAATCTCACTAAGTATGTCTAGTGACTTACTCTTGATGCCACTTGTTAGAATATGTAGCCGTTTTAATAAACTAAGTTAATCACTTTATCAGATTTGTGATGTTCCAATTAATGTTATAACATCAGTTAGAATATGAACACAAATGCACAATGAAAATTAAAATTGGCACGAGCAATTTTAAAGAGGTTCGGATATAAAATAACATACTCCTCGAGGCCACGCTGAGAGAGAAAATAATACACTATCAGTAAATGAATTACACAATACAATAATAGGGCTTATAAAAACAAACCAAAGACTCTCTCTCTGTTTTGATGTTGTTCTTGTATTGCTCCACTGGTGAACTTGTTTGTGAGATCCTTTCGACTTGAATTTACTTCGTTGAAATCCATTCAACGCTGAATCTCTTCAGACAACAAAGAACCTTCTCCCAAAAACTCACCTCCTTCTCCTGAATGATATATAACAGGTACTAGCATTTTCTTCCGAAGACTCACCTCCTTCTCTTGAAGGATGTTCAATGCAATGTTCCAACACCATTTGAAACACACGTGTAACTCCAGAAAACTTTTAAGCTCAATTTTCGATCAAAGATCACTGAATTCTTCTGGAGACGGAATTTATTGCACTCTTCTAAATATTTTCTATGAATTCCACAGTTCTAGACTTATGAAGATTTGTGTCTTTTATATACACAAACTTCATAAGTTTATTCCTAATCAATTACATAAAAAGTTACCTAATCTAACTTAAATACTTTCCAACCCAAATCTTTCTATGGTTAACAAAGATATAACATCCAATTACAACTCAAATTCCTACTCTAAATAACAAGAATCAAATGCTACATCTTGGTAGGAAGTTTGTACAGTTGTATGGAAAGTTCTATGAAGCTTGATTCATTCGGATAAGGCAAGTACAAGATATCAAATCTCTTCTCCAATTGGTCATAAATTTATTTGGAGATATCTTGAGAATTTATTTCCATAAATTTCTTAAGTTTATCTTTAACAAATTTATCCAATATGGCAAGTATGTAGAGTTTTAATCCTACAAGTAAATAAATATTCTAAAATTAGTCTTGCATTAAAACTTATATAAAAATATGGAATCTCAACTTACCATTTGTAGAAGATCCAATAAAATCAACTTTTGTTTTACACAAACAATACCAACAATTAATTAAGTCACGGACTTAACAAATAGAGCAGAGCCATTTTTTCTCTCATAATTTTCCTTTCACTTATTTGTGTTTATTACTCGTTGCAAAAGGTAAGTGGAATCATTATGAAAAGTATTATCATGTACTGGGAAAATGAGATACAGTTATGCATTGGTGGGTTCAACACCAATAAATGTGGAGGAAAAGTATAGGCACATGATTGCTCCTGCACTGATAAAATTTTCGTTAATATACCCTGTTTCTGTTGTGATAGCACACCTGAAGGCCACAGTAGCCATAGGTCTGTTTGATGCTTTCTTATTGTTCATTTGTTTTCTGGTGGTGATCCTTTTTGATCAGTTGACAGAAAGGAAGACAAACACTTGTTTCTTCTCCTTCCCGTCCTCGTGCTTTGCTCGTTTGGATAAGACAATGAAGAACTTGTTCAGGCTGTGATGGGGAAACTGAGGTGCAAAAATGTGGTGAAAGAAGATTTTCTTGTACATCGAGATTTTTGCTTTAGTAGACTTTTACCCCACTGATGGAACCACTTGTTCCGCTGACTAACATATTGTTGTCACAACTTTGTAACTAAAGCTACGATTCTTCTTTTCTTTTTTCTTTCTTTAGAACTGGATAAGTCAATTTCATATGAGAATATAAAGATATCATAAAGTGAAATGATAATATCATATGAGTAATTTAATCATTCACAACCCACCCAGTGGGTAGCACACCTTCACGGCATATCCAAATGACGTATCACTAGATGATAGTCCATATAAATGAAATGACATTAATGAATTGTAGTTTGATAATTTGAAGGGCCACATGTGGATTTCACTGACGCATCCATCCTGTGGTGGTCTCCAATTTACTACAGTCATAGTATATGTAGAAAGGGGGCCTTTCCCTTTTCTCACACACAACTTTCTGGTGAAGAAAACAAACCTCAGAAGTTTCAAAAACTACAAGGAAGTTGGAAGTCGAAGCCAATGGTACCAGTCCCGATAGTGCTCAAGCAAGAAACAAAGCTGCCTTATTGCTTCACCGTTTTTCCTCTGCTCCTTCAAGAATAATTTATTGCTTCCTCTCCACCTTCCTTTCCAGTTCTTCAATTTTTGAGCGCAGCTCCTCTGCCAATTTACGTGTTCCCTCAGCTCCAGCAATCAGATAAACATGCTCCATGTTCAATTGATGCATTTGAAATTGATGCATTTGCTTGCTCATTTCATCAATCTGATCGTCTTTGGAACTCACCTTTGCAGCAAGTGCAGCAATATTAATATTTAGATTATCTTTCTCAGCCATCAGCATGTCGTATTTCAGCTGTAATGCGTCAAGGTTTTTCTTTAGCTCTTCCACACTGTCATTCTTGTCAGCTATGTCAGCCCTCAACTGCTCAATTTGAGATCTAAATACAACTTCCATTTCAGCCTTTTCAGCCTGGACTCGTCTCATGCCCTCTTCTAAGGATTGGCAACGTAAATCCAATTCTTCCAATCCCCCGATTTCTGGAAGATCTGACGGAATGTTTCTTCGGAGTTTTCCGGTCACATGATCATACCGCTCAGCCAATGACCGATACTTTCGATAAAAGTCCTCGACAAGACTCGTTAACTTTGGCCTATTCCGATAATATATTTCAGCCTTTTTAGCAAATGAATCTGCATCCTCTTCTATGAGTTCTAACATCTGTTTGACATGCTGGTCCATTTCTTGAAGATCTGACGGAATGTTTTTTCCGAGTTCTCCGGTCACATGATCATACCGCTCGGCCAAGGACTGATACATTCGATAAAAGTCCTCGACAAGACTGATTAATTCTGGCCTAGTCTGATAATACATTTCAGCCTTTTTGGCAAATGAATCTGCATCCTCTTCTATGAGTTTTAACATCCGTTTGACAAGCTGTTCCATTTCTGAAATCAACGATCTGTTCATCATTTTTTTGCTCGGCATATTGAGATTTCGCAAAAATATGCAATGTGCAATGTGTAAGGTAAATGAAATTTCGCAACAAAGGTCCAGTCATAACTCACTTTTCCAGGGATGTTATTAAGAGGAGTGACTACCTTTCTTTTTGTCCCCCCAAGCAACCCGAGATTAAGGCTACAAAAGTAAACTTATACCTATTATTTGGAATAATTGGCATCTAGTCAGAATCTGGATCTTATATCCCTTAGCTTGCACATCTTATAGATAGTAATTAACTCAAATTACAATCTAGTCAGAATCTGGATTTATAATAAAAGCTAAATCTGAAATAGAACAAAATTAACTCAAAATCAGTCCACATTATTTACAATCTAGTTTTACAGGACTACGATTTTAATCGGCGAAAAATACTTACGTACAAAGAAAATGGAATAAATTAGTTGGAACTGTCTAGATGTGTAGTCGGATCAATACACGGTAAAATGAGCTGATGAAGCTTGGAAACGAGTTTATATAATTTGAACTATATTCAGCATAATAGCCACAATTTTTATTTCCATCATGTAGGCAAGAATTGCAAAAGTATCAATTTTACCTTGAAGACTTTCTTGTAGCCACTTGGAGTTTTTGGGACTAAAGTGGCTATCCCACCACCAGGAGTAAGACTTCTTGGATTCCGCCCTCTTCATTCTATTTGGCTTCACCTGAAACCAAGTAACGAAGATTACAGTAGAAAAGAGCAAACTTATGGTTCAGATCTATTTCATTTGTTGAACAAAAACGATGCCATTATTGCAAAGTTGACAAAAACAACTGAAATTCTATATGCAGCTTCAGTTTTCAAGATTTTACGAACACACACACATAACTAAATACCTCAGATCAGGATCTCCGGCAGTAGAGACAGAACATATCGTACTCGAAAATAAATTTATTAACTATAATAATTATTTATTCCCCTTGTCATTTAGGTAATTTTTTAATGCAATATCTATACTGCAATGTCCTTTTGTAAACTATTTAATTCTAATTTCTTTAGATTATAATAAAAATTTTGGTTCCTCCCAAAATAGGTTTGCAATTTGAAAGAGTTGACTTGTGTGCCTATTGAGTTGATTCAAGGTTGGATTCAAATTTTAGCTTTTTAACAATTTGAGCTTGAGCTATTCTGCACGAGTAGTGTTAGGAGCTTATTGCGCGGAAATTTCCTACAAAAGCAATTTAACAAAAATAAAGTTAATTGCCAAAAGGAAAAACAATTATTGTAACATTTGAATTAAATTGGTTCATGATACGTGGTGAGCCAAAATAGGTCAAATAATCTAAATTTAAAAGATCCATCTAAATTATGGAGCGTAATAAAAATAAGACCTAATAGGTAAAGTTTACCGGGTCCACCAGATAATATACAAATTAGGCTACAATACTTAAACTAAGCCCCCGAAGACCTAAGGGTCAAATCTATGAAAACTTTCATATCAACATTATAAATACCATAGCCTTAATTATTAAAAGGTAGACAATTCATTATACGCAATTTACTAAGCAATTAATAGCTCTCAAGTTATTTAGCTTACATCTACTTGCTCTGGAACTAACTTAAGTGTCGGAGGATTTTCGTCGGGTCACTCCCAGCACCCCTAACGACTTTTTGTGATGCAGGTAGTTATTTATTCAACAACCCTAGTTCAACAAGAGTACTACTAAAAGAAGTGATACCACATCATTTTGGGGCCGTCCGTGGGAAGCCACTGCTTGATCATTGAGAATGCGGTCAAGATCTAGAGCCGTGACAGCAGCCAGCACCCAAGGCTACCCGCTACTGGGGACACTCATGGCAACAAAGGTGATCCCTTTATTAGAGGCGCCTGAAGGCGCCTGTTGTGTTATAGGCAACTAGCGCCCACCTCTAGCTAACTTAAGAGATCTGTCTCGTCCATTAGGAGGAGCTGATAATACACATGACCCAAGAAGTATAATTGATCATGATTGAAGAGGCGACAACTCGCGCAGCGGCTAAAGCAATTACCTAGTTTGCTGCTAACCAGCATGGAGAAGATCCTCCTCAATTACCTCATAGAGGTTGAGGCCCCATTCCAACTCACGAGAGGACCAAGCAAAGGTGCGAAGCAACAACATGCAGTAATACTAACTAGTATGGAGGAGAGCCCCCCGAGGTCACCTCGTAGATGTCGAGATCATGCTCCCGAAAGAATTGAGTAGAGGCGCGAAGCAACAAAACATAAAGAGGCTGACACCCATGAGGATGTTAAACCAAAAAGGAACCCCACCATTGATAGAGGACGCCTTATCACAGGCAAGACAAGAGCGATGACCCAACACAGCAAGAACAAGCTTTAGAAAGTCTCAAGCTCGCATATCATCATGCCCCCAGCAGGAGCTGGAGCTCCATCATGCCCCTAGGAGGAGTTTGTACACCATCGCGCCCCTAAAAGGAGCTCGCGTGCCCTCTGTCCAAGAGGAGCTCGCACGCCATTCCACCCCCAAGAGAAGCTCATGCATCATCATGCTCCCAAAAGAAGCTTGCGAGCCCTCACCCCAAAAAAGAGTACACCATCACGCCTCCAAGAGGACCTCACGCGTCATCGCATTTCCTACGAGGATCTCACACACTATCATACCCCCATGAGGAGCTCATGTACCATCACACCCCCAAGAGAAGCTAGCGCATCATCGTGCCCCTAAGGAGGGCTCGAGCACGCTTATGCCCTCACACGCTAAGAGGAGCTCGTGCATCTTCGCACCCCAAGAGGAGCTCTTGCTCCATCGCACTCCTAAAAGAAGCTCGTGTGCCTAAACCCTTGAAGGAGCTTGCGTGCCATCATGTGCCCCAAAAGGAGATCGCATATCATTGCACCCCCAGTGAGAGCTCCCTTGTCCTCATGCCCCCCAAGAGGAGCTTATGAGCCATCACGCCCCCGGAGGAACTCGCACACCTTCGCATCCCCAAAAAAGCTCGTGCACCATCGTGCCCTTTAAGAAAAGTTCTCGCACCCTCACCTCCATTAAGAGGAGTCCTTGTGCCCTCACCATGTGGAGGAGATTGCGTGCCATTATGTTCCCCATGAGCAGCTTGCATGTCATTGCACCCCAAAGGGAACTCCTTTGTCTTCGCGCCCCTCAAGAAGAGCTCACATGCTTTTGCTTCCCCAAAAGAGCTTGTGTACCCTCGTGCCCCTTATGAGAAGCTCGCTCGCCCTCACGCCTCCTAAGAGGAGCTCGCAGGCCTTCACTCTCCCAAAAGATCTCGCATGCTCTCACGCTCTCGTGCCCATTAAAAAGAGCTCTTCCACCCTTACCCCCATTAAGAGGAGCTCTCATGCCCCCATCCCTAAGTGGAGCTTGCTCATCATCGCACCCCCAAAAGTAGCTCTCATGCCATTATGCCCCAGAAGAAGCTCGCTCTCGCTCGTTATAGCATCCTAAGAGGAGCTTTCGTTCCATCGCACGCCTAAGAGAAGCTTGCGCCCTCGCATGCTCATGCCTTTAAATTTCAACCAATAGAAAGGAGCAAATCTACCTAGATGATTTCGATAATGTTTAACCCTTAAGGGCTCATTTCTTTTTTAATTTTTCTTAACCAGGAGACTAGTTTTTCAACTCAAGTTGTCAAGCCTCAAGTAGTTTTTGTACAACTACTTAGTAAGTTTTTGTGAGATTAAAAAATATTTTCATTCTGCATTACAAATGCGTGTCTACCTACTCTACTACTAAACAAAATACAATAGTGCCACCAACCCCGGAGATTGACGAGATTCCCTTAAGGGCAATAATGAGCCTGGCCAGCTTGACACCTGAATCTCACAAGTTTGACTTTTCTTAAGGCCAATGACAAAGTGCTTTTTTGGGATTACACGCCATCCCATGAGGATAGCTAAAGCCTAGCCCCGAATGATTCGAGAAAATCCCCACGAGATAAAAAACTTAAAAATTCTCACAGCCTCGCGCATAACCAAGGGGCCATATCGGCTCCTATACGTCAAAGGTCATACCAACCTCCTCTTTTGAAGAGCCTTACTGGCTCCCACACTTGAGAGGTCCTATCGACCTCAACCCTCGAAGAGCCATACTGACTCCCATAATTGAGAGGTCATACCGACCTCCTCTCCCTAGGAGCCCTACTGGCTCCCACACTTAAAAGGTCCTACCGACCTCCACCATCGAGAAGCCCTTCTGGCTTTCATACTTGAGAGGTCACTCCCAAGAAACCCTATGAACTTCCACACTTGAGAGGTTCTATCGATCTTCTCTCTCGATGAGCCCTACTGGCTCTCATACTTGAAAGGTCATACCGACCTCTTTTTTCAAGAAACCCTTCCAGATTCCCTAATTGAGAGGTCCTACTGATCTCTACATTCAAGTGACCCTACTGGGTCCCAAATATGAGAAGTCGTACTGACTTTCTCTAAAATAACTAGAATAAAGCAATAAGCATGCATTGCATAAAGCAACAAAAAAATGATTATGTGGCGAAATCTCAACATAGGCAAAAACAAGCATACGAAGAATCAATAAGCAAGCTCAAGTCTAACTCAAATTAATTGAATCCATAATAGCTAAGTCTACCAATAAAAGCAACTAAATGTTATACAAGCCAAAGTATCAACTCAATGAACAAGCCAAGTAAGTGGACTAAGCATAAAAATGAGATGAACAACTTTCCCAGGCCAAGTCCCTTGTAAGGACCTCCATAGTAGTGCAATTAGGCTTGGCTTGAAGATGAGTGTCATCATATTGACTTACCATGCTATGATTCATTCTCCAGCCCAATGCATTTGATAAGTTAGTTTTATACTAACAATTGATATGCCTTTTGATTAATATTTGACTTGTTTTCAAGTTTTTTTGTTACTTTTTATACATTTAGTTTGGAATCTTATAGATAATGACAAAAAGAGAAGAAAATGGAAAGAAACCAAAAAATTGGTTGAAATATTGAAGAATCCGACTTGTGGTTCGACTGATAGCAATGTTTGTATTTCAATGATAATGCTTTGCTCAAATATCACATTGACTTGATTTTTAATCCATTGAAAAGCAAGAAATAAATCTACAACTTTCTGTTTACCACAAAATCCAGTTCCTTCGATTTCAAAGAGAAACATTAAGTTCAAAAGTCAACACTGGACTGAAATTTTCTTATATTATACATCTCAGTATTTTAGGCATAAATCTCTCCAAAGATATCCTATTGAAATGATTCATGATGATATAGAAAGCTACGAGATTTTGCTACAAATCATATGAATACACTAAAAGCTAGTTTGGTATAGAAAGTAGTGAAAATATGGTTTCAAGAGGCTATATATGCTGGAAAGATAGGTTTTGGATAGAATGTTCAGTGCCTAGCTATCATGTCAGTGTCTACTCATTGCCACGCGAATAAAAGGGGAAAAATAGATTTTTGCCCCCCCTTAGGTCATCTCCCATCTGATTTTAAGGACCCCAAAGAGCCTCCAAAGGTATTTTGGGACGTGAGAAGGTATTCTTGGATAGAAATGTGCTGCTAGACAATGAGCTATTCTTAGAGACAAGAGGAGTTTCAACCATTTCTCTCACTTCACAAATTGGTGAACAATTTCTATATTCTTTCTTGTGTATTTCTTAAAATTATATTTGTACATGATGAACTAAACTTTTCTTTCTAGAGGATGATGTAACCTTATTTGATCCTATATTTTTAATTCCAAACAATATTAGTTCAACTTATTCATCTTGTTTGTGTTATCTTATTTAGTATTGCATCTTGATTATTTGGCCATTAATTGAGAGTGTTTGATGTATGAGATTTGATACTCGAGAGAAAGAAGATTATACATGATCATAAAGATAACATAACCTAGGAATCATAGAGTTGAGAAGCTTATGAAATCTTTGAAGTTTTGAAGAAGAATTCATTGAACTTTTGTAGAGTTTTATTCTTGAGTTTTTATAGAGATATTGAAATTTATATTAGAACTCATAATCAATTCGGCACTCGAGAGAGGGAATTGATAAGTTTAGAAATTCTTAACATACATGTGTTGTTGACTTGAATTAGTACGATTTAGAAAGAAGAACATATGTGATAATTAGGTCAGTCATTCCTCTAGAATTTCTTGCTCATAAGGTGTTTATTGTATTACTTCTAAGAACTCACTCTTGTCTTTTGCAATTTTTGTATTCTACTTTGTTTAATCGTCACTTGATTTTCTAGATAAAATTGAGACTATTTGAACTACAATGCTTGCTGTAATTTTTTATTACAATCCTTGTGGATATAATACTCAACTCACCGTTGTATTAAAACTTGTTAACCTTGCACTTGCGGTTTGCAAAATATTTCATGAATAGAATTATCCTTAAAATCCCAAAAGGACTCCACTCTCTCAACCTGATTCACCCCATAGGTGAAGTAACCTTTTGTCATACCGTGATGGACAGTAGAGCAAGAGAAAAGTCACGAGGCCTCTTCGAAGAGACCTCTATTGACACTTAAATGTGTTGTCCTCCAGCATCACTGGCTACAACCTAAGCTCATCGCCCCTCCGAGGGGAGAAGAAGGCCTACCGCTACCCATGTGCCTATATCAATACTACCTCGATCAACACTACTCCTCTCACCTCGATTGGATAATGCACCCTCTTCCCCCCCCCCACACACACATACTAGGAGGTCTCAAAGGACCCAAAGTCAACTCCAAGATTCTACGCAAGCGAAGAGCATCAAGTCAAGCTTTTTGCTTACAAACAAAAGTAAATTGCATCAAACACAGCCAACAAAAGAAAATAGCTAAGTAATATGAGACCATCAGTATATAAACATGCGTTGCATACCTTGATGTCCATAATGGGACTACGAGTGGGGGCTTACCCAACACATTCGCCAACTTGGCTAGACATCAAAAAGAAAAACTAATGTCCTCACTCTCGAACTTACTAAACTTTGATTATGACAATGACCTTAAGGAGCTAATCTTCTCACCCAACTCAACTGACTCACTTCCATATTGGGTAAAGAGCAAATGACCTTTATTATCCTGGACAAAAAATAAATCTAAGTCATTGGACTCAACATGGCGACTCAAACCAACCCCCTGATTAGACGATGTAATCAAACATGAAGGGGACATAGGGATGACAACAAGTAATGACAATGTGTGCGTGCAGGTGCGGGATTGGGTGGTGCTTCACACCACGCTCAACTTAAGTGCACATACTTTGCTCAACTTGTAAGAGTGCCACACTTGACCTAGTGTTCGATCGGTATGTGCAACCTATATATGCTCAACTTGAAGACACAACTGGTCAAAACACACATGTGCTCGACCTAATATATCCCTTGCAAGCGCTCGACTTGATGTATCCTTCATACGCACTCGACTTGATGAATCCCTTGCACACGCTCGATCTGGATT
The DNA here is from genome assembly GCA_019321725.1 of Paulownia fortunei. Lineage (NCBI taxonomy): Eukaryota > Viridiplantae > Streptophyta > Magnoliopsida > Lamiales > Paulowniaceae > Paulownia > Paulownia fortunei. The sequence goes on along the minus strand of CM033109.1, from coordinate 7,843,563 downwards.
GTCATCTATGGCAATAGCAGTGGCTTAATCTAAATCCTTGCACAAGCTCAACTCGGCGGCACCATGCCACCCTCTCGCTCTTATGAAAGTCTCTCATCTAGCCTTACCTAATATGTAGTCAAATCTTGTCATGACAAGCTTTGCATAAAAAGAAGAAGATTAATATTCAATTTTTAGCACAGTCCAAATTGAATTCCATTACATCAATATGAAATAATGCAAGTAAAGGATGAGCTCGATCTGAAATAACCAGGTAGAGGCATTAACCTGAAAGACTCTACCTAAGATAATCAGGTAGTCATAGACTCGACCTGAAGCAACGCAGGCAAGGGGCAAAGCATATTCAAGATAGCCTCACCATTATATGTGTAATGCCTAATTCTCTCATACATAGCTAATAATAAGCATCTTGCATGAATATGCATCTAATCAATGTGTATTATTGAATTATGTCATACAAATAGCATGATTGCACGAACTTGAGTAATTGTTATTATATGCTCTAGTTATTCTTTAACATGCATTAGTACATGAAATATGAGATCAAACTTTTATTTCTTGATTTAACATATTCCTTAAGTGCCTTTTTGCAGTAAAAAGATCGGTATCTCGTTTAAGGAAGATTGATGTGTTGAATGGCCATGAAATGAATTATTCGTATTGCTCCATACTTGTTACATTATAAAGTGATTATTTGCCTACATATTTACTTTAAATATGTTACATTTGGCTAAAAACTAAAAGTATGCAAAATGGTGCAATTTGATTGATTGGTTGACTAGGTTGCATAAAATTATTTTAAACCACATTGCACTTGATTATAACACCAAAGCATCAATTTTTGTCATCTCCTTAGCCCATGAACGTGACTTTTAGCATGAGAAGACACCAAGCATGATGCAACCAATCATCACCCTCTACTTACCTCTCTTTGAAAGGTCAAAGAAATTATTTTTATCCATATTTCTTGTGGAAGCACCTCAAAAACAACCAACCCTTATTCTCCTAAGTTTCTCCCAAATTTCTACACTCTCATACTCACAAAAATTGAATTCAATTCATAGGAATTCATAGAACACAAACTAGAACAAGTTCCACCCTTTATAAGCTTGAAAACCGTTGACTTTGAAGCTTAATTCCAACTTAATCAATGTATATTATTTTTTAATGTTTTTTATGATGAATTTGTAGTATCTTGGATGGTTACATGTTTTAGTGTATTTTTGTATGATTGAAAACTTAAGTAAGTTACACTTGAAGCCAAAACCAAACTAGTTAAGCTAGTTTTAGCAAAATTTATAGTCTTGTGAAATATGCTTAATTTACTTATTTCTATTAATCTTGTAATGATTATATTGTGTTTGGAAGTTCCTTTCAATGATTGAAAATAATATCAATTAGTTTGCTTAATTGAAGTTAGAATCGAATTTACGTCGTGTTAATTTGGATTGTGTGCATATTTTAAGGGCTGCCCTAATAATTATGTTTGAATTATTAGTTATTTAATGGTTGCCCTAATGTTTAATGTCTTGAATTAGTAGTAAATTATGGAGTATGCATTGTTTTTAAGGTTATGTAATTGATATGGAATTATTTACAAAAGATTGAAAAATGTATATAAACTTTAACTAGGATAGACTATAAAAAGGATATTAAATGGTACATGATTTGATTATGTTAGGTCTTTAATACATCCTATCTTCCAAAGAGATTGGTCTTTTCATTTGCTACAAACTGGACTTGAGGTAAGTTGAAACTTTCATTTGCTGTATCACAAGAATCATATAATGTTTGTTCATGTTTTAATGTGATTGTTATTATTTGTCAAATGATGTAATGTTTGATGCATTTATGATTTATGAAGCATGACATTATTAAGAATATAATGATGTTTTTTAAAAGGAAGTATGGTACTTGATTGATAGTCGGGTAGACAAGGGACGCGAGAGGGACTGATGGACCCAACAAATGGTGGCAAATACTTGAGGTTGAAAAATCGGTATAGGAAAGCCACAATGAATGAGATAGAATACAACTAATACCTCAGGTTGAAAGACCAAGTATGGAAACCTCGTATTAGTTCTCTTATTGTCCAATCATTATGAACAGGTTCCGAAAACTACGATCTATCGCTATTAGTTAAGTACCACACTTCAAGGGCCCTAAAGAATGATTTATGAATGAAAGTTATTAAATAAAATAATGCATTTAATGATTTATGAGATATACATATATGTTATTTGTTATTGCATCAGTTTCATCTTACTAAGCTTTTAGCTCATTAGATTCATGTGATGCAGGTGGAAATGTACAGGTTTAGAGGTTGACTGAGTCTCTAGAGCGGACGGACAGAGATTTGTTCATATGCCATGCTTCGAACTATTTTTGTAGTTTATTTTGAAAACTCTATTTTATTTTTAAATAAGTCGCTCTATTATGGTTTTATAAACAAATGTACTCAGTTTTGATATATGTATATAGTTTGTTTAAAACGATTCAAGTTCTTTCTCTTATAGTTAAAAATGAGAACTTTTATTAAAACCATAACTCTAATATTGATGAAAAAATAACATTTCTTGACTTAACTGTATCAGCTTGTTTAGACTCTATAGTCAGGTTAAGGGGTGTTACAATATGCATTGCCATGATGCTGTGAGAAGTGAATGGTGTGGTGGGGTCAAAGTTCCTTACATATTTTAACTTTATCTACTATGGTAGGATGCAACATTTATCTAGAAAATGTAAATCTTAGGTAAATTGTTAACAAATGATAAATACCTTTACCTCCACAAATCCTTATACAATTATCAAAGATGGGATAAATCAAAAAACAAGGAATGGAACTCCAAGCTACTCATCCCAAGAGGTAACCTATTCTAACACTCTCTATTCTCGACCAACCGTCCCTACGCAAGGATTGTTCGAGAGTGGTAGGCTTATGATAGGCTGTGAGATCAAAATGAGCCTAAGAGACTAAGTCCAAGAGGTCCGTTTGAATTATAGGTCGGAACAAAAATAAGACCCAATAGATCAAGTTCAAGGGATCCACCATATAACAGACAAATTGGGCTATAATTCTTAGACTAAGCCCCTCAAAGGCCTAAGGACCAAACCCATAAAAACCCTCATATCAATACTATAAATACCCCCACCCTTCATTATTAAAAGGTAGATAATTCATTATATTCAATTTACTAAGCAATTAATATCTCTCAAGTTCTCTGGCTTATACCTATTTGCTCTGGAACTGACTTAGGTATCGGAGGGTCTTCATCGGGACACTCCCAGTACTCCTAATAACTTTTTATAATGCAGATACTAACTCACTTAACAAGCCGAGTTCAGCAAGAGTATTACTTAATGAAGTGATACCATATCAGTTTGTAATATTTCCTAATTATTTATTTTAAATGTTAGTTAACTATGGTCCGTAAGGATATAATATATTTCAAATCATAAATGTTTATAGAAATAATTAAAAGCTCGCAAGTTCAACCTCAAAAATGTTAAAAAGCTCAAGTTTAAATCCAACCTCATTAGAATTGACTCAATACGCTGGTCACAAGTCAACTCTCTCTATTTGTAAACCTAATTTAGATAAACAAATTTTTTTATTATTATCTAAAGAAACTAGAATTACATAATTTACAAAAGGACAACATAAAATAAATATTTCATTAAATAGTTACCAAGAGGATAAAGGGAATAAATATTGCATTATGGCTTTTTAGTCCCACGTTATATGTCATGATACCTGATAAAAATATTGCTTCATTTTAAACAAATGTTTGTAGGCATTATAAAGTTGTATAGGGGGCCATAATTTCTACCTAATTTTTCTATCTAATCATTTTAGGTCCCGTTTAGGAATATGGATTGGATTGTTAAGATTGATTGGATAGAGTAGGATTGCAGTGTTCATGGATATTATAATAGTTGTATTTTTATGTTTGAATTGTATGATTAGAAATATGAAGAATTATGTAATATTAACAATCATTTGTTTGGCAGTAAAAATTACTTAGGATGGTATCCAAAATGTCCAAACTGCCCATTTGTAAGACAAAACAGGTAACAAAATGTGACTAACAATGCACAATTGCAAACGCTAGGCTTCTCCTTCCACTGCGAACCCTCTTAAAAAACCAGCGCCATAGCTCTTTGTCCAAACCCATCCACTGCTCCTCTGCATCTCCAAAATTTCCAGCAGCCATTGTGTTTTCCAGGTGAAACAGGTTTGTAGTTGAAACAATTTTGAGAACACAATTGTTGTTTTTGTATGAAAACCCTTTTTTTATCTTTCTTTTGTGTAATTTGTTCTAAATCGATTATCATTTTGTCCACAAAATATCTACCTTTGAAATTTTGTAATCTTTATAGCATGCAACTTGGGTAGGTTGAAGTCTGTAGGAGCCTCTATCGTCGCATTGCTTTGCTACTTACCAGATTGAGCTACACATACTCCATAATTTCAAGGTGATGCTTCTACATATTCCAAATAATCAAATATGAATTTTTTCTTTTCTAGTGTGTTGAAATCCCCAAATCAACAAATATGCATTTTAAAACAAAATTTTTATTTAGTTTGATAGTTAAGGTTTGTGACTTCTATTTCAATGTTGTTAGGGTTTGGGAAATATTTCCCATCAAAACAAAATATATAACTAATTGTTATTTCACATATGGCTACGAAATCTATTACACACTCCAATTATTTGACGTAATCGAAATAAATAGGTCTGCAATTTAATGAAAATAATAAACTGCATAATTTTTTAGCACTTAATATAATTCTTATAATTTATTTACCAAATTGAGCTTCGTTGAATTAATTGTAATTAGTCAAGGAATTAAGCTTCAGTTCATAATCTTCCAAATTGTTATATAGACTCCATTGGCTAATAAAATCTATTATTGACTCCAAATGTTGCCCATCAAACATATATTCGAGAAATGACTTTTTAAGTAAGGCAAAGGCATTAAACATATTAATACCAACTGAGGAAAACTTTTTAAATGTTGCCCATCAAACATATATTTAAGTGAGGAAAATACTTTAAGAAAAAAAATTGGAAATATACACATGCCTTTTTAAGAAAATATTAATACCAACTGAATTATATAGTATCATAACAAAAATTTTATTTCATCAACTCACCTTAAAATAGATTTTTGAGGAATTTCCCTTTGAATATGAATGTTGCTTGGATAGTGACCTGGGAATGGAAACTAATTTTAGTCAAAAAATGACAATGCAAGTCCCTTTAAATAGCATGTACCATTACTTGGTATTGTGAATAAAATGACAATATAAATGAAATATATAGAAATTTTAAATGGTGGTTTACAATCCCAAAAAAAAATGTAGAAGTACTCATTACATTACTAATAAATAAAATACATAGCAATAATATTCAGGTTTCAATGGCATGAAAATCATACAGGTTGCAGCCTTTCGAGTAATAAAGGTGTTGACCACAAATCAATAGTGTTGTATTTAAATAACAAATGTTAATGGCATGCACCAACCAATAGACATATACTTTATTGAGGGTTGGAAGTAGTAAAAGGCAATGCAATTTCCAACACATAATGGCAGGTAGGCTATTAATTAAAGTGGAAACCTGCCACCATGTTCAAAAAGTGAAGGAATGCAAGAATTGCAGTTAAAATTACCAACAACCTTTCTAGAGGCATATGCATCATGCTCAAAGCTAATTCTTTTGGTTAGATCTCCTAATCGAGCTTCTATTTTATCACAGAATGATGTCATCAAATCTAAGAAATGGTATTCAATCTATTCAAGATTTTTTTTTCTTGGAAGATTTACTCTTTTCACTAGCACTACTCTCCCCATAGCAAATGGAGCTATAGTCAGGTTCTTCATTTATACCACCGAAAATGGGCACGTGTTCATCAAAACCTTTATCAGGTTGTTATCACTTTGAACCAGTGAACAAGTCATGAATGATATAGGCAAATGCTTCTGCATTTTCACTCGTTGCCCTATCCTTACCGAATATATCACACCAGTCCTTGAAATACGGCCAGGCCTTGTACCGTATGGTATGCGCATTGCTGTTTGTCTGTGATGGTGAATGAAAAAAAATGTAATACAATGAACAACATATTTGTATACACAATAGCATAGCTATATGGCTATAGTTATGTCAATGATTAGATTTAGTATAAAATATAACATGATGTTTAGCAAGGTAAAAAATTTACCTTGGCATAATTATCCCAAACTTCATCAGATTGTACATTGAGGGTATGAGCGGCATCATTCCACCCAAACCCTGATCTTGATAGCATTATACTTAGAGAGCTGTAGTTTTTCTTCTACACATGGATTTTGGAATTGATGTGGGGATCAACTTTTAAGCATGTTCCTGGAAATGCTTGGAACATAGCTTGCTCCAAAATCCCAAGATATCCCGCCTTAAATCCATTATTGCATTTCCAACCTCTAACTACGAGATCTTTCAATGTAAAAACCAATACTTGCTCCTATTTAACTGTCCAAGACCTTCTAGTGTTAAATATTTTTCAAGCATGACCACTTCCGCCAATACTAGAGGATGAGTCCATACTCCCTAATAACACAAAACTTATATCACAGTTAATTAAAAGAGGAAAAATTATTAATACATTTCCCAGTTTTACTAGACTTATGTGGTTCATATTTATCACATGAAAATTGGGAAGTTTAGTTGTACATGGATATTGGGGGCAGACATGTTACAATTCAACATAGATTCTCTATTAAAACTCATCAAATAAGGATATAACAATGTGTTAGATGGTGTAATAACTTGAGCATAAAGATGTTCAGAAAACTACTTGTATATGCTAATGCCAAATGTTGTATTCCATATATCATATTAATTATAACACTAATGAATAATAAATATCCCAACTTACGTTGACTCTAATGGAGAATATGTCTAATACTTGCAAATAAATGAGGACTTTAAATGACATATATTATTATTCCTACTCTAACGCCCCCCTTTCCACTGATCGTACATAGCCATTGCGAGATTATCCCTCCAACTGGTCCATTATTGAGATGACTCAACTCGTTCAACAAAAGTATCATCCTTTTCATTGCACTGGTCATGCATATATTTGGGAAGTTCAGCCTCTAAAGGGTCAATGGTCATGGCAGTATGAATGAAATTGTAGAGTAAGCAATATGCCATAATTGTGCAGTTTTAGGTCTTGATACGATAATATGGATTACTCTTAAGAATGGTCCACCATGACTTAAGTAAACCAAATGACCTCTCTATGACATTACGCTCCTTATCAAGCTTCAAGTTGAACAATTCTCGATAGTTTTGAGGTATGGAGATCCCATCATCTCATTCATCCAAATGGTATCTAACACCTATATATGGTTCTAGAAAACCAACGTCATTTATGTACCCACAATCACATAGATAATAATTTCCTATAACATATATTGTAAGCATTATCATGCTTAATGTTCCTCTTAAAAGATAAGGTAAATGTAACATCGACATGTATCTATTGAAAGTCAAATTTTGATATATATTTCATATCACTTGGAACTCTCAAACCATTTGGTCTACTGATGGCATCTCGTAAATCTTTGCTATCAGCAATAAAACCCTCCCAACCACTTAATATGTACACAAACTTCATATTTTCATCTCGTACACCAAGGACATTAATTGCAATTTCTCTTTTTTTGTTCCTATATTGGGCTTTGTCGGTTTGAGGTACTCTCACTTTAATATAAGTGCCATCTAATACACCTAGGAAACCCTATACATTACAAAACATAAACTCTAATGTTTTATGTAATGGTAACATAGCAATGGAAGTATTTTCAAAAATAGGTAAATGTAGTAGTAACGTACATTCAGTTACCTTAAACCATTTCCACCTCTCATTTGTGCATCCATCCTCGACTGGCTTTGGGTTAACAAGGAGTACTGTATGTAGCCTAAGTAATGTTGTAGGCACAGTATTGAAATGTTTGCTAATTTTGTACCCAGATTGCTTAAAATCAAACTTAACAACTCGAGATGGGCCAAAACAATCAAGAAAATTTCCACTTGTTCACTAATTTGGATGTGTCTTGTACGGACAAGTCCACCTACGTTCTCAGTGAGGAAACACAAGCAAGCAAAAGTATTTCTATCCATTCACATGTTGTCAATACATGTCTCATCACTAATGTTTATAAGATCACGTAAGTGTTCTATTTTTTTGGTATTCGATCAGTTAATCGGTAAGCTATTTGCTTACCACATCTCAAACAACAACGACCACGTGATATCACACGTGTTTGGTATGCACGAATAAATGGCAAGAAAAAAAAACTAATCAATGTCATGATTTTCTCTATCGCCATAAATACATGGTGATGTTCTGCATCAACAACTTGATCCATCTATCAAAATATAATCATTACAAATGACAAGTGAGTAACCATAGTTTCAAACTGACAATACAAATTACAAATTAAATTGAATTCAAAAATTGAGTTGCATGTTGTGAAAATAATGTACACAAGAATGCAATACAATTATACTTCATGAAAATGATATTTAGGGTCGAATGTTTGAATAATGAAGTTTACCTAACCATGTTTAATTAAGCAGATACAACCATCATTGTAGAACATGCTTGTATAAAGAATTTTGGAGGTGATTTCATATGTTGCATTGATGTGTAACACATTTTAGGGAATGATTGTAGTGCATATATGTCATTTTATCCTAAACAAATGAATATTTAATTATGTATCTCCTTAATTAAAGTCGACAACTAGGTAAAGTGACCACAAAAATTCAATCATTCATAAATATTTAATTGATTTATCATTGATGCTAAAAAAATGAAGCATGAATCTTGCATTTCATAAAATAAATAATTTCATTACACATTATCTAACGTGAAGTATAGAGCATACTAAAAATCCAGCCTTACAAATTCAAGCAATTCATTTTCAAACATTCACTGAGTATTGATGCTAAAATAAACTGTTTAAGTTATTTTTCTAAAAATGATAATTTCATTATGCCTATCCAAAATTCATATAGCCTATAGCCTGCTAAAATGAATCCTGCAGGCTCTTACAATGGCATTTAGAATCGACATTTCTTTCACATAAACTTCTAAATAGAAATCTTGTTATTCACTTTATATAGGAGCCTAACTACTCACTATGCTGAAGAATACAAGCATGTCTGAGTATTTTAGAGAAATTTTAAAATTATTATATACATTCAAATCTCAAAAAAAAAAAAATAGATTCTAAATCAGGTGAATCAAAATAAAAAAAATAAGCATACCCAACTAAATAGCAAACTGTAGACCTAAAAAATTCCAAAAAAAAATATTTACATAAACATTAAATTCAACCATAGCAGTATTATTGGCCAAATAAATGAAAAAATCAAGAGTAAACAAATAATATAAAATAGGGTTGATTCTTGTACTTTGAAGCAGATGAAGATTCACAAAGACCTACGATTTCTACTTCGTTCCCTACAAATACAAATAAACAAACTATAGTTAAAAGATTTTCTGGCAACATTTGAATGGTTCAATATAAGAAATGCAGAAGTGGGGTGAAGAAGAATATAGACGTGCAGCTAGGTTTTCAGCCATATGATACACATAACTTTAGGTGTGTTTTGGAGTTTATATAGGGGCAATCGTGTTAATGGAGGTGCCATGAGGGTTAATTTAGTCATTTTTATTGCATCTCAAGGGCACAGATGGAAGCTGATTTTATGTGGATCCAAGCCCTTCACAAGGATTATGTAATTACATCTCTTGGGCCATGATAAAAAGTCCAGCAGTTGAAGCATTATTTTACGGGTTGAGAATTTATCATGGGTCCAAATCAAAAACCCCAAACACTTGACCTTACTTGATTATACAATTTTTCCAGCCTAACCTACTTTCCCAAACATGGCCTTAGGATTCAGTTAATATTAGGATTCATTTTTAGTTGATTTTTATTGAAAATCAACTAATATTAGGATTCATTTTTTCATCAACTCAACCAAGTTTTAATCTTGATGTTGTATTCACTTGTGTATTTACAAAGAAAAACCAAGATAATAACAATCATTTAATATAACTATCATATGAAAAATTGAAACTTGAAAAGTGATATAATCTGTTGTCAATTTTTTTTTTAAATTCTTTGTGTTGTGAAGAGTGTTGTACCCTCTAGATAGAACGCGCAATGAAAATAAAAAATAACACCAGGATTTTTACATACTTTAAGTACGATGTACTCTACATGCACGAGATCATGCCTAAAGTAAGAAACAATACACTAATTAGTAACAATTTAAATAATACAATTCAAATTATCAATTTAAAAACTCTCTCTTTAAATAAAAACTATCCTATGTATTCTACTAATTAGTTGTTCTTGCAATCTCCCCTCGAATTTAATCAGCACTACTGGACTCTCTCCAACTTTGGACTTCTTCAGATGGCTGATGTTATCATGTCTGGAATACCTTTCACCTTATTCTCCCAAATAATGTATATGAGTATGCCCGTTAATGAGTGGATTTTATACCCATTAATTGAGTATCATTTGCTTAACTTTTTTATTAGTTTTCGAGTGTTTATAGCACTTTTGTTGCATTCAAGTTGAAATTTTGTAGGCAATGACAAAAGGAGATGAAAATGGAAAGAAACTTATAACTTGGTTAAATTTTAGAAAAACCCTCTTTATAGTGCAATTATGAGCAGTGTTCGTATTTCGATCATAACTCTTTACTCGAATATTATTTTAACTTGATTCTTAAACCATTGGAAAGATAAGAGATTTATCTATAATGTCTATGTTTACCATAAAATTCATTTCATTTTATTTCAATAATCAAAATCAGGTTAAATAGTCTGCACTTGATTGAAACTTTCTAGTATGACATATCTTTCTTTTTTGGGCTATAACTCTTTCCAAAGATTTCATATCAAGTTGATTCAAGTGGCTATGGAAAACTAAGACACAGAAATATAATTCATTAGAAGACATAAAAAGCCAATTCAGCTTATAAAGAGGTCAAAAAGGAGTTGAAAGAAGCTAAATACTGTTAAGAAGAAGAAAACTGCAGTAACAGCACCTAGGGGCAAACAAAATAGGGAGCACGGCGCCTAAGCACCAAAACAGGGTGCCTAGGCACTGAAAATAGAATGTACAGTGCCTAGGCACCATAAGTCAGTGCCTAGGCACTGCCAAGCGGACAACCAAGGCTAAAATGGGTATTTTACCCTCTTTAGGGCATCCCAATCATTTTTAAGATCCCAAGAGACTGCAAATGAGGGGGAGGATTTTTGGAGACAAAAGAGAAGGGAGAAGAGAGTGAAAAAGGAAGAACAAGACAAGAAGAAAGAATTTTAGGGAAGAGGGATGAATTCTTCCAAGCTTGAAGAAAGATATCTACAAGGAAAGAAAAGTTCATCCTCTTTGAAGTTTGATTTTATTTTCATCTCTTCATTTGAATATGTGTATGAATATTGTTAAGATATTTCTTATTTTAATCATGAACTAATTTCCATTTCTAGGGTTGTGATGTAATCTAATTAGGATGTGTTGAATATTTTTATCAAGTCAATTCTTGATTTATCTATCAAGTTGAGTTTTCTATATTGTTCTTAATGCTTTCAATTAATTGGCCACTAATTGAATGATTTGCTAATCATATTGACCCGGGAGGTGATATATGTGTCAAGTTCTAGGTGTAGAGATAAATTGCATGTGAGATAGGAATATACTTTCATGGTTTGTGTATTTTTGTTGGAGATCCATAGAACTAAATGAATTATTAATTGTTATAATTCACATAAGAATATAGTGAGTTAGCAATTGATGGTATTTTCATTAGACCTTGGGAGAAGTTAATGGATAATTTAGGAATTCTCAACTATCACTTGAGAAATAAATTAAAATTTATGAGATAAATTATTCAACTCAAACTAATTATGATGAAATCATAACCCTAGGTCTTTATAATCATTGTTTTATTTTTATTCGATTTTGCGCATCATTTTTAAGAATAATTTAACTTCATTTGCATTAATTGCCACTCGCTTTCATTTGTTCAAATAAAATTAGAGTTGACAAAATTTCGGTATTTAGTAATTTAATAGTCCTCGTGGGAACGATAATCTACTCATTATTTTATTACTTGTATACGATAACGTGCACTTGCGTTCATGAATTTTCGCAACAAGTTTTTAGCGCCGTTGTCGGGGACTATTTTGTTTTATTAATATTGATACTAAGTAATTCTGATTTTAATTTTAATTTGAATTTTTATTTGATTTTATTTTGATTGCCGTTCTTGACTTTTACAAGGTGTTTTTAGGTGTATGAGAAAATTTGGAAGTGGTGTCTTGATCCTTTTGATTGGAAATTGAAAAGATCTGTAAACAAAATCGAAAAGAAAAGAGAGGAGCCCCCATATCACCTCAAGACATTATGAAGATGATGGGATAGCTGATGATAACAACAACGTGCCACCACAGGCACCAAGGGTCAACAATAGGGCACTTCGTGATTATGCTTTGCCGATGGTAAATGAACACTTGACCGAAATTAGACGCCCTGCAATTCAAGCCAATAATTTCGAGATTAAGCCAGTTGTCATACAAATGGTTCAAACTAATGAATTTTTGTAGGTTAGCTAACGAGGATCCAAATGCACACATAGCTAGCTTTCTTGAGATTTGTGATATATTTAAGCACAATGGTGTTACTGATGTCGCCATTAGACTGAGATTGTTCCCTTTCTCACTAAGAGACAAGACAAAGAGTTGGCTGAACTCAATGCCACCGGGTGCAATCACCACATGGGCTAATTTAGCTCAAACATTCCTTGCTAAATATTTTCCACCAGCAAAGACGACAAAGATGAGGAATGACATCACTACATTCACCCAATAACATGGAATCATTGCATGAGGTGGGAAAGGTATAAGGAGTTGTTGAGAAGATGTCATCATCACGATCTCCCATAATGGTTGCAAGTTCAGACATTTTATAATGGATTGAGCAGTGCAACCCGAACTCTCATGGATGTTGCTGCTGGCGGAGCTCTTATGGGCAAAACACATGAGGAGGCCTACAATCTTCTTGAAACCATGGCTGCTAATGCTTATCAATGGCCTTCAGAAAGAATTGCACTAAAGAAAGTATTTGGAGTTCATGATGTTGATGCATTCGCTACTCTTACTGCTCAAGTTGCTGCTATTTTGTCTCAACAATTTAACTCCATGCATACAAATCCCGCTCCCATATCAGTTGGGGTATGCAATTTTTGCAGTGGTCCTCACCATAATATGGAGTATCAAGTCGGGAACCCATTCTCTCCATCTCAACAAGAGCAACACAGTTTATGGGTAATGCTAACCGATAAAACAATCCATACTCCAACACATATAATCCAGGATGGCGCAACCATCCTAACTTTTCATGGAGGAATGGACAAAATGTAGTGAGCACACAACCAGTAAATTTTCAGCCTCAAAATCAGTCTCAATAGATACCTAAAGCTCCTTAGAAGATGCTATGGAGAAATTCATGGCAAGAACAGAGGCAACATTGTAAAAACAAGAGTCTATTATTCAGAATCACTCAGCCACTATTCGAAGCCTGGAGGTCCAAATAGTCCAAATTTCTAGTATGTTAAGTGCAAGATCTCAAGGTTCATTACCAAGTAACACTGAGACTAATCCTAAAGAGAATGTGCAAGCCATTACTCTTTGTGGTGGTAAAGAGTTGCCGGAGTTGGAAAGAAAAATCACTACTCCAAAGGAGCTGTCAAAGGAAAGAGTGGTAAAGGAATCTGATGACACACCAAGCAAAGAAGTAGAGAAGCCTAAATCAAAGTTGTTTCCAGACAACCATCGTCCATATATGCCTCCTATCCCATTTCCTCAACACTTCCAAAAACAAAAATTAGATAAGCAATTTTCTACGTTTTTGGATATCTTTAAAAAGTTTCATATTAATATTCCTTTTGCAGATGCCCTAGAGCAAATGCCTAGCTATGTAAAATTTATGAAGGAGATCCTTTCTAACAAATGAAAGTTGGAGGAATATGAAACAGTGACACTCACTGAAGAATGCAATGCTATATTGCAAAGAAAGGTTCCACCTAAGCTAAAAGATCCAGGGAGTTTTACGATTCCTTGAACAATTGGCAATTCATTTTTGATAAATCTTTATGTGATCTTAGTGTAAGTATTAACTTAATGCCTCTTTCAGTTTTTAGAAAGTTTGGGCTTAGAGAAGTAAAGCCGACAACAGTCTCGCTGCAACTTGCCGATAGATCCATTAGGTATCCAAGGGGAGTAATCGAAGATGTACTAGTAAAGGTGAATAAATTTATCTTCCCGACAGACTTCATTGTTCTAGAAATGGAAAAAGATCAAGAGATCCCCATTATTCTTGGGCGACCTTTCTTGACAATGGGAAGAACCCTTATAGATGTGCAGAAGGGCCAATTAATCTTGAGGGTACAAGAGGAGCAAGTTACTTTCAATGTTTTCAAGACAATGAAATATCCAAATGAGAATGATTTTTGCTTGAGGGTGGATACCACTAAAGAATGTGTAAAGGAATTTTTCAATCCAACTATCCTGGGATCCTGTTGAGTTTTGTATGGGTGGAGTAAATACAAATAATGATGTAGAGATTTTGAAGTGTTTAAAGATACTCGATGCAACACCACCAGTGTTCATCAAGAGGCCATTTGAAGATCTTGGGAAGGCTTCTGACCAACCAGCACCATCAATTGAAAAACCACCCATTTTAGAACTCAAACAATTGCCAAACCACTTAAGGTATTCTTTCTTGGGTGAGTCTTCTACTTTGCCTATTATTATATCTGCTGCATTAAATGAAGACCAGGAAGAAAAGCTGTTGAGAGTGTTGAGAGACCATAAAATGGCATTAGGATGGTCTATTGCCGATATAAAAGGTATTAGTCCCTCCATATGCATGCACAAGATTTTAATGGAAGAGAGCTACAAGCCATCTGTGGAGCATCAATGACGCTTAAATCCAAACATGAAAGAGGTGGTTAGAGCTGAAATTTTAAAGCTACTCGATGCAGGTATTATCTATCCCATTTCTGATAGTATGTGGGTAAGTCCTGTCCAAGTGGTACCAAAAAAAGATGGGATAACGGTAGTTGAAAATGAGAATAATGAATTGATTCCTACGAGAACTGTAACTGGTTGGCGTGTGTGCATGGATTATAGGAAGTTAAATAAGGTCACTAGAAAAGACCACTCTCTTTGCCCTTTATTGATCAAATGTTGGATAGGCTAGCTGGTCATGCTTATTATTGTTTCCTAGATGGTTATTCTAGTTATAATCAGATTTCTATTGCACCTGAGGACCAAGAAAAAACCACATTTACATGCCCTTATGGCACTTTCGCGTTCAGACGCATGCCCTTTGGGTTGTGTAATACGTCGGCCATATTTCAGCGGTGTATGATGGCAATCTTTTCTGATATGGTGGAATATTTCATGGAAATTTTTATGGATGACTTTTCAGTTTTTGGTGACTCATTTGATGTTTGTCTGCAGAACTTGACATTAGTGTTAAAAAGGTGTGAAGAAACCAACTTAGTCTTAAATTGGGATAAGTGTCACTTTATGGTGCAATAGGGGATTGTCCTTGATCATAAAATTTCTGCAAATAGCATTAAAGTGGATCGGGCCAAGATTGAAACCATTGAAAAATTACCTCCACCTACTTGAGTAAAAGGAGTGCAAAGTTTTCTAGGCCATGCAGGGTTCTATAGACGCTTCATCAAAGATTTTTCAAAGATAACAAAGCCTTTGTGCAATCTACTTATGAAAGAGGTATCTTTTAATTTTAATGATGAGTGTCTTAATGCATTTCAAAAATTAAAATCTGCTTTGATTTCTACTCCTATTATTGTTGTCCCTGATTGGAATTTACCCTTTGAGCTTATGTGTGACGCCAGTGACTTTGCCATGGGAGCAGTTTTAGGGCAACAAAAATGTAGAATTTTTCATGTTATCTATTATGCTAGTCGAACACTAACTGATGCACAGATGAACTACGCAACTACTGAGAAAGAACTACTAGTTGTGGTTTTCGCGTTTGACAAGTTTGGCAGTATTTGATTGGCACATAGGTAATTGTGTATATTGATCATTCTGCCATCAAATACTTGATTAAGAAGAAAGATGCAAAACCAAGGTTGATTTGATGGGTCTTATTGCTCCAAAAGTTTGATTTAGAGATTCGAGACAAGAAGGGAACTGAAAATGTCATTGCGGATCACCTCTCTAGGTTGGAGAAATATGAACAAGATGTCGATCCCGAGCCTCCTATTACTGAAACTTTTCCGGATGAGCAACTTTTCACTTTGGCTATTGGTAAACTTCCTTGGTATGCTGATTTAGTAAACTTCTTAGCAAGTAATGTTTTCCTCCCGACTTAACTCGTCAACAAAAGAAAAAGTTTATTTCTGATGTTAGACATTATTTTTGGGAAGATCCTTTCTTGTTTAAACTTTGTCCAAACCAGATTATAAGGAAGTGTGTCCCTGATGAAGAGATACATAGTATTCTTCACCATTGTCACTCATCTTTGTATGGTGGGCACTTTGGTGGGAATAGAATAGCTGCAAAAGTGTTTGAATCGGGTTTTTATTGGCCAACATTGTTTAAGGATGCTCAAGCTTTCGTGGCATCTTGTGATAAATGTCAGCAAACAGGAAACATATCTAGGAGACATGAGATACTATTGAATAATATTTTAGAAGTAGAGTTATTTGATGTTTGGGGCATTGACTTCATGGGTCAATTTCCACCGTCATTCAATAATCTCTACATCCTTGTGCGGCGTGGATTATGTTTCCAAATGGGTTGAAGTTGTTGCCTTGCCAACAAACGATTCCAAAACAGTGATGAACTTCTTGAGAAAAACAAATTTTCACTCATTTTGGCACACCAAGGGCAATCATAAGTGATAAAGGTAAACACTTCTGCAATAAGCATCTTGATGCTCTATTGGCAAGGTACAGGGTTACACATAGAGTAGCTACTGCTTATCATCCCCAAACTAGTGGCCAGGTTGAGATTTCAAACAGAGAGCTTAAGTGGATCCTGGAAAAGACTGTAAATTCTTCTCGTAAGGATTGGTCTCGAAAGTTGGATGATGCTCTTTGGGCTTACCGAATTGCATACAAAACTCCTATTGGTATGACATTGTATCGTTTGGTGTATGGAAAAGCTTGTCACTTACCAGTCGAGTTAGAGCATCAAGCATACTGGGCTATCAAGAAACTGACTTTCGATCTTCATGTAGTGGGTGAACACCAATCGTTGCAGTTGAATGAGTTAGATGAGTTCCGTCAAGGGGCCTATAATAATGCCAAGTTGTACAAAAAGCAGGCCAAGAAGTGGCATGATAAGCATATCTTGCAAAGAGAGTTTATTCCTGATCAGAAAGTTTTATTGTTTAACTCTCGTTTACATTTGTTTCCAGATAAGCTGCGTCGAGATTGTCTAGACCATTCACAGTTGTCCAAGTTTTCCCGCATGGTGCCGTTGAAATACAGAGTGAGGATCGAAGGTTTAAAGTTAATGACCAAAGGCTTAAAGTATTCATTGAAGGTGGAGGGGATTTGCAAAAATCTACCATCACCCTTAACGAACCAACCTCATGAACCGCACAAATAGTCTGGCTAAAGACTTTAAACTAAGCGCTTCGTGGGAGGCAACCCAATTTATTTTTTAGCTTTCATATTTTTCATCATATTTGTTTTCTCTTTCAAGCAAATCCTTTATATAGCCTTGGCATAGATGTTTTTATTTCTAATCTGCAATTTTTTTTTCTGTTGTGATTGTAGGTTTAATCGAGAAAATGATGCCTTAAATCAGGAGGCCCAAAACAGAGGCAAAGACACCTAGGCTCCGAGAGGCCTGCTGAAAAACGAAACAATGGCTCCTAAGAGCCTTAATTTGGCTCTTAGGTGCCGAATTGTTGCCCGACCAGAACAACACACGCCTAGGTGCCCTACTGTGGTGCACAGGCACTAGGCGCAAATAGGTTATATGGCGCTTAGGCCCCTTATAATGGCACCTAAGCGCCAAATCAGCCATAAAGAAAAAAAAAAGAGGGGGTGGGGGACGACAAAATCATATAGTTCTTCTCATTTTCTCTATTTCTTCTCTATTCTTTCTTTCCCACACTCACAACTCTCACTCACTGTACGTTAAACTCCAACTACAAACACATTTCACACACTCTCTCATAACAGGGTCAAGTTATTGGTATGTTTTCTTCAACCACTCTCCTTTTGTCATTTTTAAGTTTTCTTCTTTGTCTTTTATTTTGTTGTTTGAATTGCTGAGGAATAGGTGTGATTCCCATTTGGAATGTTTGTTGCGAAGTTGAGAATGGAGATTAGGTGTCAAATTTGGGGGTTGTGATGGAGGGAATTAATTGTTTGATTGAAGATTTTAAAATATGCACGCAAGGTGTTTGATTAAATGTTTGAGACATGTTTGATACTACCAAAATGATATTTTGTATTCTCATACGCTTACATTCATTCAATGTAGCTACAAGACACTATTTTTTTTCAAATGCATTACATATCATTGTCGTTGCAATTACATGTCATTTCAACACATTCTACGTGCATACCATTTTTTACCTTTTCTCTATAGGCACATTGAATTTCACCGGTTCGTGTGATTTATTGAGTCACGCTTGCACCTATTTAATCTTTTGACTCTCAACCTATGTTATAAATGCTTCTAAGTCACATTATTCATGTGTCGCAACGGTCATGTGCTTTGCTATCATTCACATATCTAAATCTCATCATCAATACCATTTATTGCACATGTTTGATTTCTCTTTTGTACATTCTTACAGTAATCTGGAAATGGCACCAAAAGCAGACAAGGGCAAAGCCAAAGCCTCCACTTCATCCTCCCATGATGCTAGTCGGTTTTACTAGCAAAGCAACTGAAAAAAGATATTTTGATCTCCTTGTGACGTGAAGTTTGCTGCCGGAGCATGGTATTACCTTAGATAGTTGGCTTGACAGCCATATTTCGCACATGATTGAGCACCGGAGTGGCAGACCTTCGCATCTCAATCGGAGGCTGTAGTGGTTAGTGTTGTCAAAGAGTTTTATGCCAATGCTTCCGAGCGTCGGCATAAGAGAGTTTTTGTTCGAGACAAGTGGGTATTCTTCCATCAAAAAACAATTAATGCATACTACAAATTGGAGGATATTGAGGAGGATGAGTACTTAGCATTATTAGCAAACTGATGATACCGAGCAAATTATTCACGGCTTGTGCAAACTGGGCTCATAGTGGAAAACCTCTCGCCGTTCATCTGCTGCAGCCCTCTCATTCCCCACCGCTAACCTTAGCTAATGGGGACGTGCTTGGCATTACTTCGTATGTGCCAAATTGATGCCTACTACACACCGGAGCGATGTCACATGAGATCGGGTACTCCTTCTATATGTTATAACTCCAAATATGAACATCAACGTAGGAAGAGTCTTTCAACAGTCCATTCTATACACATTGCAAAGTGCAACAACAGGATTATCGGACTATTATGTATTATCGTTCAGTGGGACCCAAATGAGATTTTTCAACACATATTTACTATTATGTATTATCGGACTGCTCGACGTTATGCTGTATGGGATAGCGCTCGCCAACAGCCTACTAGTGCTGGATTTATTCTTGATGCTGCACAACAGGCTCCACCTGAACTTCCACAGGTCCATCTCATGACACTTCTTCCATCCCACCACCTACAGCTTCTGCACCACCCCCTGCTGGTGATTCCCCATTCGTTCTATCGCCAGTGAACCCCGACTCTGTGCATGCCCTACATCGGGTGATTGTTATTCTTACTCGGGAGGTTCATCGTGAGGGTTGCATCAATGTAGCATTTAGAGCCTATGAACTAGAACGTGATCGCATGTTAGCTCAGTATCTCCAACGGACCGCCCTTGATCTTCACTTCCCCTTACTGCTGGTGTTTCCACAGATGTCTTCTGATGGCGAGGATGATCATTCCTAATGAAACCGATGTTCTTCAGGGAAGTCATACCTTGTTCATTTTCTTTGATCCATTGAGGACACTGTCTCATCTTAAGTTTGGGGGTGTTTGTTTGTGCTACTTTAGTCAACAATTATGTGTTTTATGTTGCTTTGGTGTCTTAGTTTTTGTTTATGTTCGTAGATTTCTTAAGTGCACTTGAATCAATCATTGTAGCTAATGATGAAATGTTGATTGCCTTAATGACAACTTCTTGAAACAGATTAATGATGTCTTTGCCTTAGCAATTAATGTGTGTGTTAGTTTACCTTACTTTGTGATTCTTATTTAAATTGAGCACAAATTAGTTATCGATTTGTATTTAATTGCTTAGAGACAGTTATAGGGAATAAGTGCGTTCTAAAAAGATCCCATCAAGCTTTAGAACTTGCTTGATTACTAGTCAAGGCGAAATTTCAGGTGATATAGCATTAAGGAAATGGTTTAGGCCATTTTTGGACCGTTTGAGCTTATAAACACCTACCGAATTTGCATAGTTTATCGTTAGTGTTCCATTTGAGCCTAATATAGCCTATTCATTTGACACCTTACAAAATACTCTTGCCTTCACAATTTTTGTCTACCAAATTTACTTTTCAATCAGCATACAGCCAAATTGAGAGCTTAACTTGTACTATTGGGAAGCTATTGACAATGTTGTGTGTCATTTCCTCCACACACAAAAAGAGGAAAAAGAAAAATAATAATAAAAAAAAATGGTGTTGAATGAAACTTGTCAAAAGAATGAAAGGAGTTAACAATATAAGGTTGGAAGTTGGTTTTAGCAAACACGATTTTAGATTGGTTGTGTGTGTGGGGTGATTGTAAGCCATTTCACTATCCAAATTTTCTACCTATTACCCTAACCTTGCATTACAAGCCTTGAAAGTCCTTTTGATCTTTGATACTATATTTAACCTACATTAGTGGAGATTAGTATGAAAAGCAAGCATATGAAGTTTGGTTATCATGTCAATTCATCTTTAGAAGTAGATTTTCTAGAAAGTGCTAAATTCTATAAACTTATCCGAGTGATGAATATGGCTCGATAAACTAGCTACAACACACACACAAGACCATGAGGTTGAGTTAAACTAGTATGCATGCTGGTACTTAGGTATTGATTGGCTTTTGACGTTTCATTCTGTTGAAATTTTAGAAATCTTTGAGGCATGTTAATGATTTTTTTTTTTGTGACACTCAAGTTTGTGTCACTTTCTTTATTTTATTTTATTTCTTTTTTTTGCTCGAGGACTAGCAGAATATTAAGTTTAGGGGTATTTGATGAGTGGATTTTATACCTATTAATTGAGTACCATTTGCTTAACTTTTTGATTAGTTTTCGAGTGTTTATAGCACTTTTGTTGCATTCAAATTGAAATTTTGTAGGCAATGACAAAAGGAGATGAAAATGGAAAGAAACTTATAACTTGGTTAAATTTTAGAAAAACCCTCTTTATAGTGCAATTATGAGCAGTGTCCGTATTTCGATCATAACTCTTTACTCGAATATTATTTTGACTTAATTTTTAAACCATTGGAAAAATAAGAGATTTATCTATAACTTCTATGTTTATCATAATATCCAGTTCGTTTGATTTCAATAATCAAAATCAGGTTAAAGAGTCTGCACTTGATTGAAACTTTCTAGTATGATATATCTTTCTATTCTGGCCATACTAACTCTTTCCACATATTTCATATCAAGTTGATTCAAGTGGCTATGGAAAGCTAAGATACAGGGATACAATTAATTAGAGACATCAAAAACTAATTCAGCTTATAAAGAGGTCAAAAATGAGTTGAAAGAAGTCAAATATTGTTAGGAAAGAAGGAAAACTGCAGTAACGGCGCCTAGGCGCCAAACAAAATAGGAAGCATGGCGCCTAAGCGCCAAACAGGGCGCCTAGACACCGAAAACAGAATGTGCAGTGCCTAGGGCCATAAAGCAGTGCCTAGGTGCTGCCAAGCGGACAACCAAGGCTAAAATGGGTATTTCACCTTTTTAGAGCATCCTAATCAGATTTTTAAGATCCCAAGAGCCTCCAAATGAGGGGGAGGATTTTTGGAGACAAAAGAGAAGAGAGTGAAAAAGGAAGAACAAGACAAGAAGAAAGAATTTTGGGGAAGAGGGACGAATTCTTCCAAACTTGAAGAAAGATATCTACAAGGAAAGAAAAGCTCATCCTCTTGAAGTTTGATTTTATTTTCATCTCTTTATTTGAATATGTGTATGAATATTGAGTCAATTATTAATTTATCTATCAAGTTGAGTTTTCTATATTATTCTTAATGCGTTCAACTAATTTGCCACTAATTGAATGATTTGCTAATCATATTAACCCATGAGGTGATATATGTGTCTAGTTCTAGGTGTAGAGAACCATAAATTGCATGTGAGATAGAAATATACTTTCATGGTTTGTGTAGTTTTGTTGGAGATCCATAGAACTAAATGAATTATTAATTGTTGTAATTCACATAGGAATATAGTGAGTTAGCAATTGATGGTATTTTCATTAAACCTTGGGAGAGATTAATGGATAATTTAGGGATTCTCGACTATCACTTGAGAAATAAGTTAAAATTGATGAGATAAATTATTCAACTCAAACTAATTATGATGAAATCATAACCCTAGGTCTTTATAATCATTGATATTTATTTTTATTCGATTTTGCGCATTATTTTTAAGAATAATTTAACTTCATTTGCATTAATTGCCACTCGCTTTCGTTTGTTCAAATAAAATTAGAGTTAATAAAATTTCGCTATTTAGTAATTTAATAGTTCTCGTGGGAACGATAATCTACTCATCATTTTATTACTTGTATACGATAACGTGCACTTGCGTTCATGAATTTTCGCAACACCTGTCTCACTTGAATCACTTTTGTGGCACTATTCATCCTTTTGGTTTCTTCAACGTTGAGACTAGGTATATATGGAAAACATCTACTCAGTCCAAATCCCCTTGAAATTGGGTCTTGATTACTACATATCAAAAAAGATTGATTCTTACATTTGTTGCCATATCCATAAGATTTTGCAAATCTTGTTCTTTCTTTATAACACAAATCATGAATATCTTTAATTTGAGTACAATTATCATACATGTGACTTTACAAAATATTTAAAATAAATATTTCAAAAATCTCTAAATTATACAAACCTACACTATTTAATTATAATTAATTAAATTTGATTCCGACAGTATTGTAACATTTCTTACAATATTTCTTACAACACCTATCTTCTCTGCAAAATGTCACCATCTATAATTGTCAATCTTTCTAGCATTAACAAAAAGATTTAAAAAAAATCAAAAGTTTGTATTTTTTTTTTCCAGTAAAACTAACTACAATGAAATTCAAGTATCTAAATAATATAATACAACAAGATTATTGTATTAGATCTTTCAATGACACAATCAAACAACAAGCTAAATAGAAATTGAGAAATTTGATTCTCAAAAAAAAATTGTAATGATTTACTTTTATTCAATATGAATTAGTATTTGCACACGCACGATTATCACACACAATTGAGCTTTGAACTTATATGAGCACATTTTTGCAAGTATATCAGGATATTTGGCTCAGCGGTTAGGGTTTCATTATTTTGTTTGGATTTGTATCGTAATTTATAAATGTGTTTGGTAATTTAAATTAAAATTATTATTTGTCTATCATACCTTGTGGAGATGTTCAACAATCTAGTGCGAATCGCTAATGATCAATATTTTATAAAAGTTAAAAAAAAAAAGATTTTTTAGCCAATCATAATTACGTAAAGTCAACTCTTTCAAAATTAAATTTTAAATGTTTATTAGAAAACTAATTATACTAAAATTGTAGAATCAATTTTCCAATACTTTAATCAAACTCACTCTGAAGTTTGAATGAGCTAGCAATCACATTGCAAAAATTCAGTACAAACCACGCCTAATATTAATGCGTTTTATCAATCTAGAGTGTAGAGTATAGAGATACCGCTGCCAAATTAGATATATGATCAACCCCCAACACCCCCCCCCCCCCAACCCCCACTGGTTATATTGTAATTCATTACATCTAAATTTAAATCTTATTAAATATAAATAATTATTTCAATATATAATACTAACATAAGAGATTGCTATATAAGTAGACTAAATCACTAGCTCTTAATTTTTGAAACCTCAATTTTACAATTTGAAAAAGACGTCAATGGCATATCTATTCCATTTACTAACCTAACTTTCAGTCTTTTCATGTCAAAGATATAACACAATAATTTTACAAATTAACTTTTTCCCTAATTATTTACCAATGTTATTGATAAATTTTCCAGGTGATATATAATCCGATTCGTCAATACCTTTATTGGAGTTTGGCTTGTAGCCTTGGATTTTTAATTTTTTTTATCACAAATTATATAATTTTTTTTATCAATAATGTTGTCGTAAGGAAAATAATATCATACATATTTCATCCATAATCATTATTTATACAAAGAAAATATATTTTAATTGTAACTTTAAATAGAAAAGTGAATACTATCGTTATTTATATAAATATAGAAAATCACTCAAGTTTCGAATTTTGAATTTTATCATGATCTAACAATTTTAAATTTGACATAGTTGAAGGCAATAAAATTTTGTAGGAATTTGAAAATTTTGTTTTCAAGTGAATTCCAAAAAATTAAACTTTACTTCTGAATACTTAAAGAGCAAATAGAGTTCAATCTATTTATATGATACAAAAAAAAAAATAGAATTTAATTAGATCGGATCAAGTCAGATTTTTATTAAAATCCAACCTATTAACAACAATAAATAAATGAAAGAGCATGTGATACCTGTTTCTTTGAAAAAAAATATATGAATTTTTTTATTCATATTTCATGAGATCAACACATGTTAACGCGTGGGCTGAATAGATGGCCACTATTAATCACGATCTTGTTCAACAACCATTGACTTGCATTTATTTTTTTCCCTTATTTGGCTTCTCCTAGTTCACATGGTTTTCTTTTTTATTATTGTTCACATATGTTGAAAAAAATTATATTTTTTCTTTTCATGGTAGAAAAAGTATTGCACATGGAAAAAATTAAATAAAGCACACACACATATATATATACACATACATTAAATGGCTAAAATACATGAATTGTGTGGATAATATATAATATATATATAATATATAATATATATATATATATATATTATATATATATATATATATATATATATATATATATGTGTGTGTGTGTGTATTTTTGATCGTGGAAGCAAGTGGAGCATATAATCAAATCAGTAGTGATGTGAGACTGTCGTGAAGATATTAGGAACAGGAGATTCATATGGTTGTGAGAGAATTGAATACTAATTTCAATTCCATTCAATCATTTTGGAAGATTCAATGAATCTAATCTGAAATAAATAAAACGAGTATGAAATCATGATATTCGATTTGTTTGAATTTTGATTATGATAATTCTTAACTATGCATCTTACTAATAGGTTACTCTATGCAATCTATTTTGAAAATTTTCATATCTTTCAGTTACATACCATATTAATTGCCAATTTGTTTTCTTGAAAATGCAATTTTCGATTGACTTGTCAAGATATTGAAATTTAGATCTTTTATTTCGATTTGATTTTTGTTTTCAAATTTGCATGCATTACCAACTTATAAAATTCCATCAAGTCACAATTTAAATGTTTTTTTAAGGGAAGTAGTTTTATACATCATTGTATAGGAAATATTAATTATCTAACAACTAATTAGTAATAACAATCGATCGATTAACCACTATCAACAATCAACTAAGAAGAATTATGAAAGTAAATAAATAGCCACGTTTTAATTTGTTTGAACCCAAAATCAACAAATTTGAACTCGGCCTCATTAGTGAACTCGCAATTTAAATTAATCTGCCCAGGTTTTGGGATGCTAAAGCTTTGTTTGGTTTCATTTTATTTTCATGTTTTCATTTCCCCAAAAATGGAAACAAACAGCTAACCCCCAACCCCCCTCCCCACCCATCCCCTCCTCTATCCCCACTCACTTTTCTCTTTTATATTTTCATACATAATTAAATCAATAAAAATATAGGTATCAATCATTAAATTACTTATGTAAAATGATGATATAACACCATTAACAAGTTAAAATCCTACAAAATATAATATTTACAGTACAAAATATATCCCTCAAAATTGATAAAAAAAAGTATCCCTAAAAAATATAGCTAAACATACTTTACATTTTTCAATATATTTTTCAAAATATTATCCCCAAATACTGAAAATAAAACCAAATGAAATCAAACAAAGGCTTTGTTTACATTGAGTTTATTTTTTATTTCAATAGTTCAAGTGGTTTCATAAAATGAAATCAGACATTCAAATATTGAATCCTCCAAACCAATTTTCATCCATTCCCAAAATATTATAAAAAAGTCCTAATCATTATTATACATATATATATATATTATACATATTCAAATTATTTTACCAATAAAAAATATAATTTTTTTACATTGTCCAATTATTAATTTAAAAATAATACATAATAATAATGTAAAATGATAATATGACACCACTTTACATAATATTTACAATAAGAAGTGTCTATTTCAGAATTAAAATCAAACATATATTACTAACTTTGTATATTTTTATACAGTAAAGTTTTGCGAAAACAAGTAACTTAACCCCAAACCAAGCCTAAACTTCTGTTAAACAATTTGACCGTGAACAAACGTAAGCAATGAATCAGGTTTCAACAGACCAGTCCAAGCCCAATAAAAAAATTTCAAAAGTTGAATTGATGGGCTGATTTTAATAATCGTTAATTCATTTATACCATAAAACTAACCAATTAAAACGTAAAAAATCCTCACTATATTACTTCTAAATGATAATGTACACTTACAGTTATAAGTTTCACAACACAATTTTGGTACATAATAACAATTACAGTTATTTTTCTTTTTGTTGCATATTTCTATTTTAGGCTATTTATTTTAGATTTGGAGTCTAGATTGGATTGAAAAAATGCAAAAAATGCAAAAAAAAAAAAAATCTTTTGTTACAAGTGATGATTATGATTGAAAATATAAAGCCTATGATAAGAATTTGATCTTATTTGTTTACAGTTTTTAAAAATTAAATAATGTTGTTTTTGTGTATGTGCTCGACTCCTGTGCTACTTTTACATTTATTGTAATTTTTTGACATATTGAGTTATACAGCCTTGAACACTTGTTTCTCTGCTTGTTTAAAGGCAGTTTATGTGAACTTCCAAAATTTTGCGATCTCATAGAATTTTAGAATTTTTCTTATTGTCACTTGAGATGAAATCCCAAGTTACATAATATTAAGAAAAGTGATTTAAAACCATCCTTGATCATTTGATCCTTTCAACCGTATTTATAATGCACAATCCATATTGTCCCCCTTTGAACCTAAATTAAGTCGCTTCATTTGTCACTCCATAACTCCACTTCAACCAAAAATATCACTTCTCCTTAAGATTTCCCCTCACTTAGCTCACGACTACTTTAAAAAAATTATTCTAGGCGACGAAAGCATTTTGGAGGTATGTAATTGTGAAAAGAGAGTTATGGCGTTTATAATACTTCCCAAAAAAAATTTAAAAAAAATGAAGAAAAATAAGAAAAGAGTACAACACCCACTATTTAAATTAAGTTTGGTTGTGAACAACTCAATTAAAAAAAAAAAAAAAGGTGAGTTGAACCAATAAGGTTGTGTGATAGCAAAAGTTGAAAATGTTCTTGGCATTGTGATTTGAAAAAGTGGTGGTGTTCCTCAATGAGGGTCTAGAGTAGTTGTGTGTCATAGGTGATATGAGATATTATATTGTCTTATATTCTAAACCCTAAACCCTACCACATTTTTTAACCTATTAAAATTTTAATCATCCTCGATGTTATGTTTTAGCCTACATTAGTGAAGGGTAATATGAAAAGAAAGCCTATAGAGTTCTAAATTCATTAAATGAGAGATCAATATTTTTTTGCTTGTTTGCAAAAATCAATTCGAGTTGTAAAGAATTAGGTGTAATAGGCTTACACACATTCAAAGAATTTAATGATGGGTAAATTTGGTATTTAAGTTAAAATAGTGCATTCTTATGATATTGTTTCCTAGTTATAAATTGACTGAGATTTTTGAGACCCTTTTAGTTAGTAAATTTGATTAGCACTTGATGTCTTGTTTGTTTTCTTCCATACTTTTGCTCGAGATTAGAAAATTATATTTTGGAGGTATTTGATGCATAGATTTTATACCTAGTT
>CM033109.1:7740871-7815016 GCA_019321725.1 Paulownia fortunei | reverse complement strand
CTCTTCGGAAAAATAACTATGTGACATCATCAATTTTTCACTCCAACTTTTAAAAGCAAAATTATAAAGATATTTGAGAATTTCACTTTTTCGAATCTCATCTAATGTAGCATTCAATATTAGAGGAAGTTATGCGCATGGGGGCACTAAAGGCCTTTCATAATGCATATTAGTAAAAACTTTTCATACGTGGATCTTAAATAATCACACTACTGAATTGCAAATGCTCTCAAGTTTGAAGAATTAGGACTTAAGAAAATGATTTGCAGTTAAAAATTTAAAGACTCCAAATCTCTAATATAAATTGAATTTTAAATTCACAATAGTAATTAAAAATTAAAATAAATGCTAAAAGCTTTGACATTCATATCTCAACTAAAAAATGTAGGCTTGATGACCCAACAATACATCATACCATGTGCTTAAGATGTTACACTCCATGGATAATATATCGAATGTGTGAATAATGGACAAATATCCCATTTTGCCTATTATCCAATCAACCGATAGATAATAATACATCAAGTACAATATGTATTATACCGATCAAACCATGTATTAGACTAGACCTTATTTTGCATATAGAATCAGAATATCATGAATTTAGGGCACTCAAACGATTTTAACTGAATCACATCAATAAACTTCCAGATCTAATGGGATCCTTCATATTTAAATAGAAGTAGGGTCGAGAAAAGTTCAAAAATTTAATAGCACTATGGATAAATTCTTTCAATAATAATTATAGTATTGATGAAAATCAAATTTAATTTCATCATTATATTATACTTATATACAAGAAATACTATTGATCCAACCCCTTCAATCGAATATTAATTTTCTTCTGTTAATGGTGTGCCATACTAGTTAATAATTTTCTAATAGGTATTTCTCATGCAAGTCTAGACCAATGAAAAAATTATATTGTAATGATAACTTACGATACTTAATTCACAATTATAAAATGTATCTGGTGGATTATGAATTCTTCGTTCCTAATATCATTCATTATATATGATAAATTGAATTAGATCTATTTATTTTCATAGGATTCATATACTAATTGGATAATCGAATCGCAACGAATATGAATCTGTTTCAACATTTGTAGTTTTATTTCGACTTGAATTGGATTCTTAATTGGTTACAAAATGATCATAATACAGAGGTATAAATACCCCGAATATTAAATTCGATTGAATCCTAATATAGATTGGATTCGAGTTTTCGACGGGGATTCAGATTAAAATTGGACTAATTTCCAAGTAAACAATCTTACTTCTTGTTATATTGATATCACAAGTCGGCCCAATATATTCAAGAGGTCTAATCGGGAAGGTTCTGGATTTGGTTTAATTTTTCAACAAAAAAGGCCGCCCATTTGCATTGACATGACCTAAGCACGTAAGCCCACAAGCTACGTTTCGCATAAATGATTTGCCTCCCAGAACCCTAGGGCTCATTTTTTCATTCTTCAAGCGCGGATCAACAACAGAGACTTCTCCGAGGGAGAAGTAAGCTTCTTCCAACCCATGCATAAGTTAATTTGTTGTTTGTGCGGTTGTATATGCAAGTATGTTTATACGTAGTGTTACAGATCGATACGTATGTCAATTTTATTGATTAGACGATTCATTAGGAATTACGAGGTTTGGAGAGAGTAGTTCTAATGTGATTTTAGTGTTTTTTAAGTTTTTAAAGGTTTTTTTTTCTGTTGGATAATTGATTATACTATGTGGGGATTGTTTTTGGGTATTCGAAAACCTGTTAAAAATTATCAATTTTTGGTGAGTTTTCTTTAGAATCTAGGCTTTTCTGATATGTTTTGAGGTATAAATCCTGTTAAATTGCATGAATGAGATGGGATTTGGGTTTTCTAATTTTTAGATGATTCATTTATATTTTATGGGAAAAGATGTAGACTTTTGTTGACCAACCAAGATGTGTGTGCTTCTTTATGTTCGTTTTAATTCTTTCATGGATTTGAATTATAGATAATATGTAATCAGACTATTTATGGGTGGTCATTTATAGGTACCTGAGTTTATTTGCTTCACTTTTGACTGTTTAGAAGTTTTAAGCTGGTTTATCAGAGAAGAGCTTGTTTTACTTTACCAACTAAGCATATGAATCTGTTTGTTTAGTCTTATGCTTTCAAGGTGGTCGAATCTAATGAAGTATACTGGGTGGAAAAATAAATAGAATAATGATATTTGAAAAGAAAAAAGAAAAACACAGATTAATTCGTTTTGTCAGCATATTCATCTGCCATTTGTTTTGTTGTATTTTTCCTTTTTGGCTAAGTAGAAACTTCTTCAATCCCTAGTTGGCGGTGCAAATTTCTAGAGAGAGAAATGGGGAAGCAGCCGGTGAGGATGAAGGCGGTGGTGTACGCCTTATCGCCATTTCAGCAGAAGGTGATGCCTGGCCTCTGGAAAGATTTCCCGGAAAAGATCGCCCACAAGATCTCGGATAATTGGATCAGTGCCACTCTCTTGCTTGGCCCTCTTGTCGGCACCTACTCGTAAGCTTATCTTATATATATGTTTGCTTGCGATTTTGTGGCACCTCAGTGGAATCACCTATTTTGAAGGCCTGGATGTGGGGGCATTACTTTTTTATGTGTTAGATCTTGTTGATGGTATGTTAATTTGTGTCGGTATTTGCCTGTGGGCTGTTATTTCACATTAAGGTGAAGGATATGGCTGGGCAGTTGTTTAATCTGGTTACTTTTTAGATAATTATTTGTTTTAAAGGCCTATTTTTAAGATTGGGTCATTATGATTATTGTCTTTCATTTTGGGATTATGCAATTACAGATATGATTGAAGTAGTAAAGTATG
This sequence comes from Paulownia fortunei, assembly GCA_019321725.1. Lineage (NCBI taxonomy): Eukaryota > Viridiplantae > Streptophyta > Magnoliopsida > Lamiales > Paulowniaceae > Paulownia > Paulownia fortunei. The sequence goes on along the minus strand of CM033109.1, from coordinate 7,812,173 downwards.
AAGATTGTTGTTTTGGTGGCTGAGTGTGAATGACAATGCAAATTACTGGTACTGGTGCTTGTAAATGTAAATACTTTAGACTGTGCAGACTAGAACTTGTATGTTGTTGATGGAATCCTTATTCTACATCTGGAAATGGCTTCTGAAAAATCGTGGAAATAGATGCATTGCATATTGCTTCTTCACAAACAAGATAGTATAAAAGATCTAAGAGGGCTTAGGTAGAAGAAACTTAGCTACTTCATTAAAATTCTTTCAATTCCCCCTTATATATTTTCTTTTCTTGCTATATGTTGCTATCACATCAAGTTGAATGTGTGTATGTTGCATAGCATATTTGCGGCACCGAAATAAAATTTAAGATTGGCTGAAATGGTGTGATATGAAGAGTTTTTGGGGCTAGAAGGGTTGTTCTTCTTAAGATGATGTCCAAAATACTCCGTTTACATGTATTGTAAGTTTTATTTAGATACTTGTGGCCTGAGCTTTGACTCCCTAACACATCCACCATATATAACTTTCTTTCTTTTGTTTGAGTTTATTTTTGTTATTCCATCTTTATGGGGCGGCGGGATGAAATATAGGTATCTGTAGAGTTTTTTTTTATGAAAAAAAAAAAGAATTGGATTCGAGCTATATAAAAACAATTGGGAATTTTTTTGGGAGCTTTGGTCCAACAATTAGTTGATGTGAAAATGAAACACCTTATCATCGATTATTACAAATCTCTCATGTGAAATGACATTAGTAGCATGAGACGCATCTTTTGAATCACTAATCCTTTGCTGAATGAATTTAGAGAAAGAATATGCATGTGCGCCAGGGTGATGAATTTATTTAATTGTCTAATTCTCTTATTTAATAATATTTTGAATGTGGAGTAGAATTTCAGTTTGCTCTGATGGGATGGCAGGTTGAACATGCTTCTGATTATCATATAGTACTATTACCATGTATTTCCTGTTGTATGCACACACTGATTAAACTTTAATCAATACATTGCCCTGTATATTTGAAGTTTGTGCTCCAGTTTTTCTTGTTTATGAACACAATGTAGTATAGCATGATTTGACTTATTTCTCACTTCAACCCAAATCCTCTTACATATATGTTGTAAGAGCTTGTTTACTTCATTTGATTAGGTTGGATATACTAAAATATCCAACCTAGTCAAATGTTTACTTCTGATGATGACGACATAATATATTAAGTCCTGTACAATTGATGATTTTTTATGGATAATTCATCCCACCTCATAGGTGGGATGAAATAATCACATCCTCCCATTTAAATATTTAGAATATATTTTGACAATAATACACATGATTTTGAACCATATATCACAATTTAAACCTAAACTAATTTATGATAATTTTTAATTAAGGGTAAATTAGTCAAAGACATAATAGTCCATATAATTATCCATCAAAGTACACATTTGATAAGAATTTTTACTAATATATATTTAAGTAATCATATGAAGTACACATGAGATATATTGGATAATTTAATTATAATCTCACATCTCATCGTATTTTTCATCAATCATTTCTCATCCCAACTGAAAAAGTAAACGACCCCTAAAAGTATTCTATGTAGGATAAAAAATATGGCTGGTAATCTGCCTGCATTTGAGTTAATTCCTTGGAAAGTAAAGATTGGCCATGTCATTATAAATCTTGTTTAATGATTGCATTGAGTTGGGCGCTGCAAATGCTGTGTGTTCACTATCTACTGCTATCTGTTTAGCGAGTAATTTGATGAACTGATTCACTTTTCCACTCTTGTGTGCTTGCAGGTATGTGCAGTGGTACCAGGAGAAGGAGAAGATGGAGCACAGATACTGAAGTTAATGCACTCAATTTCTCTGTGAAAAACTCCTAATTTCGAGTTTGACCATTCAATAAGCTGAGTTGTGTTTTGCCTGCCGTTGCAGGTCATGGGTTATAAGTTTATGTTCATTTGCAGATGCCAATTTCCTGACATTTATCATGTATAAATTAAAATGCTTCAAAATCCATCTGTTTGTTTGCCCATTTAAGCTTATGAGTTCTATGGATGTAGAATGTGGTGCTTGTTCCATTTGTCTGCACGACAGATTTACCATGGTCTGATGCTTGCTGAATTATACAAGCTCCACTAGAGCTTTAGGGATGTAAAATTGATTCCTCTATTTTTTGAGTAATTAAATACTGTTTTTCCAAAGCATGGTTTCTTTGACTCTGGTACTTATTTGTACAATGGTAACAATCGCTCACAAGATGCATTTGCTTAAAGTTATCCTGATTTTTGGGCTCCGATGGGTACCCCCTCAAAACATTTGTGGGTGATCAAAAGATGGTGCAATTTGTCAATCTTTCATTGCTCAGTTGTCTTTAGTTATTTAAAGATTTACACAAGTTCTTTTAATTTGTGATATGAATATGTTGTTTATTGACTTAATGTGGTTAATAGTTTGGGTAGTTTGATCTTCTTCCTCTGAGGAAGAGTTTTTGAAGGAAGAAAGATGAAATAATGAGGCTTGTGAAAACAACTATTGGCCTCGACATTTTCTAAGGCAAACATTCTGTGAAGAGTTATATGAATATTGAATTATTTGATATTTAGTTGTGTTCCATCCGATTAATTTGATAACACTGGAGTATAAAACTTGCTATCCATATTCCAACCGAATTGTGGTGAAATCACCCTCCCAAGTCTAGAGTAGACATGGTGGGAAGGCTTAGAATATGATTCATTAGCACGAGAATTGGGTTTAGTGGTGAATGAATAGTCACCCCAGATTGAAGGGGTGATCTTGATCTTGGTCTCTTGGTATGTGAAGATGCATTGTTAGGTGTTCTATTTTTTTTTTCATTGAGGTCGAATCTAAACCTGTGTTCGAGAGATAGTTGTCCATACACTGATAAGGGATGTATGGATTCTCGAGAAAAGAGGAGCTGCGGTGGTCTCCTCGGATCCCAAGAGTGAATCGAAAGTTGGATCTACATTGGACCTCACCCGAATCGCCCGAGAAAAGAGGAGCTGTGGTGGTCTCCTTGGATCCCATGAGTGAATCGAAAGTTGGATCTACATTGGACCTCACCCGAATCGCCCCATCAGTCCTCTTGATGAGAGGTTGCATTGGTTTATCAATTGGGAACCATCACAATCATATTCCAACATAAAGAACTGTTGTAAATATATGGTATTACGATTAATTTACAGAAAGAAAGCACGAGAGAAACTCTTTATTCTAATGCTACTTAGTGAGAGTGGCTTGTGTTAAACCCTATCAAGCTAATTATTGTTCTGCTTCCCTCCCCTCCACAGGAATGAATGTGTTCATTAGATGCATTTTTTATTGTTTAAAATTACTTCACGTGCTATTAAAACGTATGCTGGCAATTCTTGAAGTGAATATATCTTAGATTTCCTAACTAGTTCTGCAAAGTTTATTTATAAATACGTACATATAAGCATATTACATTTATAAACGCACAAATACCAAATTAAAGTATGTATTGGTTTCAAGAAACTTACTTCTACCCATTGCCAGGTCTCTGTTCAAAAATGAGAAAAAATAATCCTAGGGTTTGGGAGAGGTGAGGGGAAGCAAATGGTATTTATGGAAATTTTGGTGCGTGGGCTTACGTATGGGCTTGCGTCATGTCAATGTAGATGGGCAAGTCCAGCAGCTTCCTTGAATAGATGATCTCTTGAATATATTAGGCTGAAATTTCGGTTTAATTGGGGTTTTTCAATTATTATCCGGAAACTGAAATGGATTCAATTTTAACTTGAACCCGACTCAAATCCGATCATATTAGCATAATTTTATAATTGATTAAGAACTCAAATTTCGACACAAAATTACAAATATTGAAACATAAATCGATTCAAATTCTACATGACCTAATCATCTAGTGAGTATCAGATCTAATAAAAACAAATAAATCTAATTTAGCTTCCCCAATTTAACGAATATTAGTAACAGATTATGAACAATATTATTTCTTTTATAAGTATAATAAAGAGATACATAACGGATTATGGACCCAAATTCTGTCGACATACAAAGTCAATATTTTAAATTTTTTAGTATTTGTTTTAATTCATTTAATAATAACTTTTTTTTTAAATCTTTAACTTTAAATTATTTTCTTAATTCGCAACCCCCCTAACATTCATAGAACTTTCTCCTATATCCAATATTTTAATAGAGTTGAAAAATAAATTTTTGAGTATTTTATAAATTTGACATTAAATTTTTGGGGGAGAATTAATGTCAAATATTAATATAAATAAGAGAGTAAAAGAAAAAAAAATCCATTTTAATTATTGATATGAATTTGTTAAAAAATTAATTTGGAATTTGATGGATCTAGATCCAACAGAAATCCTACAAAATTGAATTTAAAAAGAAATCAAAAATTGAATTAAGATTCGAATCCAGTTTAATTATTAATATGTACTAATTGATAGAAACTCATAATTCTCCAAAGTTCAAAGTTGGAAACAAGAATGTAGATTGAAAAAATAAATGCAAATAATCTATAAATGAGTATACAGTTATAAATCAGTGAGTGTATATTATACAAAATATTGTATATGGACTAAATAATCCCAAATAGTAAGGATCATTCAATTTTGATGGATCTTTTACGTGGATCTGATCCACTAGTTCTTTTGATCAAAAAATGAATCCTAACTAATTGGATCAAATTTGAATTGAATTGGGATTAATATTCCACCAATTAAAACACTTAAACTGTGAATAATTTGCTGAGAAACAGAGTCAAGAGATACAAATGTGAGCGCAATGGGTATCATGTATTTGTGCTAAAACTACTAAAAACCACTAAGCTGCTGCTGATGTACAAAAATAATCACTATACAGAAATATGACAAAATCCCATCGACGGAAACCTGTGGAAACGAAAAAAGAAAATGGGATCACCACCTTGGTGCAACGGAGGGAGTGACTCCACTGACTAGATCACTACCAGAGACATCTTGAGAAACATAAGGAGTTCTCAGCACAGAAGATGATGAGGGTGGAGTCACCATCTTCTAGGGTCACTGACCAAGGATTCTGTTATCTCGGTATCGGACATCAGCCATATGTTTTCAAGTTCTCTAACCACTTTCGCCATTGAAGGCCTGTCTTCTGTTTCATCTTGGCAATACTTAAAGAGCCAGATTAACAAACTTCTCCACGCATTCAGAAGGATAAGACCCTATCCGCTCATCAATTACAGAGAATATCATGCCAGACCGATAAGCGATGTTGACCTGAAGCAGATTAGCCAACATTAACAACAACTGCACAGACAAGGAACTATGTTTCTTTTCAGCTCTCTTAACATGTATGAAAAAGAAGTTCACCGTCCAGAAACTTTCTTTGAAGTATTTTAATGAGATGAGACTATTTCAACGACTTATAGATGAAATATATGGATTAATGAAAATCAGTATTAGGGTGCATTCCAGTTAACAGCTCCATAAATACAACCCCAAGGCTGTAAACATCGCTTTTGTCTGTCAGCTTATGAGTTAGGAAATACTTTGGATCAAGGTATCCCTGCAGTAATCAGACGTTGATATTTGCTGAGTAACATAACATTGAGTTTAGCTACTAATGAAATAGGTGAAAAGAATTTGTTTTTCATGTATTTAGAGTTTTAAAATCAAGACCGGACCATAAAAACTGGATACTGCTTTATATACATATTAGAGCTTGCTTTTTAATGATTCTCACCGGGGTCCTCTCGACTACCGTAGATACATGAGCCTACGACGCTTTAGCCAGACAGAACGACCCAAATGCCATCACGATAATTGAGATGTGCATTAATAAGCTGAACGAGATACTGATCTGTCCCTTAGCTTGTTTTATGATGCATGTTGTAAGCTAGAGGATCTTACCCTTCGTAGGATGTTCCTTGCAATGAACCCGAGCTAAGGCGTGGGTACATTGAAAATCTGCCTTGAAACAATGTCTTCTTTTTGCCTTGTTGGGTGGCACTTATTCTCCCTGCTGTTATAACATTGTAATATTTAGGTAAAATTTGGAAGACTAATAGTAGACCATATATTTCTATCTGATGTTAAAGGGTGTTGTACACTTTGGATGCCTCTGTTTCATATTGCCATGTTGTTATATGCACTTTACTATGTTTACTTCCTATGGTTTTGCTATTTAATAAGCTCCATCAGTGTAAGCTTTTGTTAATCAATATGTGTTGGTAATTCCATGTAAGAGGACTGTCGAACATTTTAAATAACAATGTTGGTTTGTAATTACCAACTCCAACATGTATATGTATATATGTATAAATGTATATATACATATGTATGTATGTATGTATGTATATATGGCTACGTACATGTGCACATCTATTACTATTACTATTATTATTATTAGTATTATTAATAATAATATTATTATTATTGTTATTATTATTAGTTTTATCATGCATTATGCTAATTATTCCCTATTGTTATGAAAGTGTTCATTTTCCTCCATCGGAATTTCATGTTAAGCAAAAGGACACCTTAATTACATTAACTGTAATGGCAATTAAAATAGGTGCAATTCTCCTACAAAATTGGTTTTCCAAACGAATAGCCCCAACCAAACTACAAAATACAACACAAACACAATCAAGGTAAAATTAATGTCTATAAAAACTTTGATTAATAAAAATTTAATAAAAACACCAATCAATTTTTTTTCATTCATCTCAAAATAATTGACGACTACGTTTGGATCTTTACATGCAATTTCGTTCAACATAAAAAAGCAGATATTGATGAAACTTATGCAATTTCATAGAGCATGAAAATAAATAAAATTAAAGTATATGTACAATGGACCTTGAAATTTTTTAGCATGTTCAGGGGAAACATATGGAACATCAAATACAGTGTCTAAATATATCTTATATATATATATATATATATATATATATATATTTAAAATGTGTTCTACTCGGATTAACTCATATGACCTACAAAGCAATTTAGTGTTTTAAGATAAAATTTACATAAATAAATTACAATTATTTTTAATGTGAAAATAAAGGATTTTATGTTACTATTAAATAGTTAAGTTGATTACTATTGATATGTTTTCAACATTGAAACTGTTTTGATGGTTGCCAAATTTTGGTAAAGTATAAAAAATAAGTGTCGTCTTGAACGTATAAGCAAAAATAAAGTCCTTTTGTTTATTTGCAATATCAACTGCAATTCATATTATAGAATATTTTATATTTTGAGTAATACCTCAATTTATAATCTATGCAAATACTTAATTTTATCGAAATTGGTGATATTGATCAATATGCCATGGTTGAATTTGTAACCATAATAAGATCAATTATTCATCATTATATATTTGAAAACCATCGCAATCATATTCCAACATCAAGAACTATTGTAAACCAACCTTAAATCTTGTGGGCTCAATCAATTCAAAGACTAAAGCATCACCATCATCCAGTTTATGATCCAGTGCAAATGCTCTCCATCCACCACTAAGCCCAGTTCTCTTGCTAATGAAAATGGCCTTGTATTCTGAGCCTTCCTCATCCTCTAACACCATATCCAGTGTGGACTTGGGAAGATGGTCTTCACAAAATTTAGTTGGAAGCTCCTGCTCACATGGATAGCTAGTTTTATGCTCCAGTAATATCTAGAAAGGTGGCAGATTCATAATATCTTTTGTCTTTTACTTTATTTTCCATCACTTCCAAGTTTATGCAGCTATATATGCGTAATCTGTGGTAACTTACCAGAAGCAACTACAAACATGAGATCGAACCATTGATCTGACAAAAGATGGATTTCCTGCTTGTAGATTGCTTTGGAGCTTCTCTGCACTCTTATAAGCTCGAGCTCTTTCTTCATACGTGGCTGCTTTAACTTCTTCAACTGGTCTTGCAAGATACCTTTCATTCCAGAACTACCAATATATAAGTGCAACACTTGACATATGAATAAAACTATAGTTGAGATCAGTAAAAACAATTTACCTTGCCATGAAGAATTCAACTTTGATCTCTTACGCAATGGAGGAAGCTCAACATCAACCTGTCATGATGACCAATTATTAATGTAAAGAAAACATATGCAGGGAACCAATTCCACTGATATTCTAGGAACTGAATTATATTACCTGCTAATAGGGGACAAAAAGAGTAGGCTATATATGAGTTCTTTTACAATAACAGAAACAGTAGAAGATCGACATGAAACAAGTTTAGCTTAGTTTATTTCCTGGTTGTGGTCCGTAGAGATCTCGCTTGGTGTGTTTCCACATTATTTAATCAACAATGAAAATATTCACACCTTCACATTGAAGAAAATTAATCATATTGCGTGCATATAAGAGCAATATTATAAATCAATAATGGAATCTTTAGATGTAGTTACCAGAATTCCAAGAATATCTTGATTTCTTCAATTACTTGAGTTTACCAAGTGTGATTTATTTTAAAAGCAGAATGTGTTGGAAACATTAAGACTTACATCATCACGGTATGAAGGAACTGGATTACGTGCACGAGATGAGCGTCTTGGCTCTATCAAGTAATTATTAGTTGGTTTTGGCCGAACATGCCGGTTCTGCATGGCATAAATGTGGAACAGACTTACAATAAACCCTGATATATATATATCAGGCAATACACTTTCTCCATGTGAAAAGGTAGTGGAACCTCAAATATCACCTGGGATTTCCTCGGACTTTGTTAGATCTGATAGGCTTTTAGATAACTTCAAGAGCCCCAAATCCTATAAGAGAATAAGAAAAAGAATATTTTCTAAACATTTATCATATATTCATACATTAAATTTCTTAATGGGAACTACTCCTAGTTGTAGCCGGTAGGAACTAGAATTGAAATCTTGATACTTTTCAGCCAACTATGCACTTCTTGGGGGAGAAGAAAAATCTTCGCTGTACCAGTAGATCTAACATGGAGGATGCATTCACCTGTAGAAAGCAGTTACATCAATGTCATTGGTCACAAACACAAGATTTTCTTATTACCTCAAATCTTTTTTTATTTTCTAAATGCCTCTGCTTTCAAGCATCTTCATAAGTATTGGCACTGCTTTTATTTGCCATTGATGCCAAAAAGATCACCAAAGCCCCTGAATTATACAGAATAAGATCCTTATTTCCAAATTGTAAATGAAACACAAGACATATGCACTATAATTTACATCAGATTAGGTGATTTTTCTGTGCCTCTGCCATTTTCGTGATTGTGATTACCTAATGGAAAAGTCTGCAATCAAGTAAGACAATTGTGATTACCTAATGGAGAAAAAGAATAATTTCACTGAGGATCTTTGGAATACATATAGCAAGACATCAATAACCACCTTTAGACTCTATACAATCACACAAACTCCAGCCCATCACTAAATACCAAACTAATTTGACGTGAAACAATTGAACCAATTAGCCTCAAGAATTGGAAAACTAAACCAATGAGGTGTGTTACAGGAATAAATATTCCAGGCGTTTTACCATAACTTTACATGATGGGTATGTAGAATCTTGTTAACATAAAGACGCACTAATATACACTTTAAAAACCTTAAAATGCAGTTACATCAATGAAATCAACATCCTCTACATTTCCATAAATCTATGAATTTTCAGTCAGCTATCTGCTTCACGTTTTTCACACACACTCTCATGAATTGGAGCAGGCCACCACACTGCACAACAGATCCCACAACAATTTAAAGATTGCCCATATATATATATACAGAAGAATCCTAGCAGTAACCGAAATTCTGAAACTTGTTTGAACCATTAAAAATATAAATACATAAAATCTTTGAGACCAAAACTACATTTTGGAAGGAAATTATTACAGTACTCAAAAACATCACTTAAAACTATATACATACACGTACACACACACACACACACAGATGTGCATATGTAATGATCATGATCAGCTCATGAAATATTGGCTCCTTGTTTGAAATTTGAATAAACATACAGAGACATATATAGCTGAGTGTAAAATGCAAATAAAGTCAAACATTTATTACAGTAAGGAAAATAGTAAAACTTGCCAAAAATAAAAAATAAAAATGCGATGATTATTTAACGCTTACTGGTCTTTGAACTTTCAGCTGAATGAATGAATGTGTGGACAGTGGTGAGGGAGATACGCGAGGGAAAGGAACTTTTGAAAATGAAGAGAGAGAAAAGCTTTAACCTTTCTTTGAATGTGAACAACTTATACAGTTTTTGGAAGCATAGTTCATGTAATATGAAATGAATAAAGAAGTAAGTTAGATGATAAAAGCAATAAGTTCATCTTCATTGGTTACGATAAAAACTCCAAAGATTGCAAGCTATATAATCTTAATAATGCAAAGATAATCATCAGTCGTGATATTATTTTTAATGAAGAAGGCGAATGGGATTGCGGACCACAACATAAAGATTACAACTTCGCTCCTGAATTTAAAGACGATGAACAAACAAATTTTGAGCAATCGAGAGAAGAGCCTACTATACTGTGATACCCGAGCCTCTTACTACTCACATGATCAAATATGATTCATGCATTACATGTTAATTGCGTGCTATTTGCATTAATATGACATCATATCATTCATTTTATTTTATACGACTTTCTTAATCATTAAACTTAATTTTGAAGCTCTCGCACGGTATTGATTATCGAATCCCCTAACCTAAGTGGTTGATTTTGTATTGAGATAAGAAGGAATTTAGGTATTAATATAATAAATAGTGCTAGGTTACACGTGATAACCTTAGAAGTTCGAAAGGTGTCACCGAAAAGTTTATAAAAGTGAATCGGTTTGATCATGAATTTTAATATTATATATATATGTAAATCATACACTTGGGACAACTATACATATAATACTATAATTTAAATATTATATAACTAGGTTCATAGGTTTGTAATACTATCGGTGCACAAACTTATCAATAGGGCAAGAATCAATGATTTTTCGGGTGAAGAACCTAATGAACGGATATAGGAATTAGCTATGGAAATGAATGGTGACTAAGATAGGTTGCAACCAAATAAGAATATATGAGACGCATAAGATTAAGGCTGCAAGATAAGGGAGAAAATCAGATTATACCATTACATGCCACCTCAAGCTTATGCCACCTCATGCTTAGACTTATCAAGCTAGCACCTCAACCTTTTCTTCACTTTTTAGCTAACAGCCACGACTTGAACCTTATTTTGAACCATTTCAACTTTTAAATACATGGAAAAAGCTCCCTAAATAGGTCCTAAGTGATTTCAATAGAAAAAGGAGGCAAAACAAGTAAAGGGAAGGAGAAATAACCAAGTTCAAATAGAAAACTATGCAAGGTGAGCTTAACCTACGGGTTTGGCATGACTTTCATATTCATTTTGAGGTTTATTGGCTTATTAAGCTTTGAATATTATTTATAAATGTGTTAGGATGTTATTAGATAGGCTTTGATGCATAAAGAAAGGGTTTGTGGTTGAAAATATTTGATAGAAAATACTTGTGCTAGAAACTGTCACCTTGTTATATTCTTGTGTTTTAGGCTTCAAAAGTGTATGGTATGTTGAGAAAACATATAATTATCATCATATACATGTTTATATATGATTTAAGAGTATTGGAATAAATTTTGATCGGTTAGAAATTGAAATAGAGAATGATATTGGAGAAACACTCAAACTGGCAAAGTAGCAAAATCTATTATGGTGTGCTGTGAAGGAGACTGAATTAGGGGAGCTAAATCCATTAGTTTTGACAAGAATATAACTTGGTTGTCTCTGTGTATATATTATATAAGTGTGGTAAAAAGTTGGGAGAGATTAAATATACGTAAGGGTGACAAAACTATTAATGTCATGAGGTGTGCAAAACTATCACCGTAGAAACAATCTGTTTTAGTATGTTGTAAAGGGAACTACACTTGGGAAGCTATATCCATGAGTTTTAGTCATTCTATGACATGGTTATATTGTTTTTTATGTTAGCTAAATGTGATAAAAATTGGGGAGTGAATGAATATGTCTAAGGATGTCAAAATCATCATGCAAATTAATGTAACAACAAGAAAATGTGAAGTGGTGAATCTGTCCCATTTGGTTCATTAACATATTCCAGTATAGATGTGGTGCATTTGATCCCTAACATTTAGAAAAATATTATAAGAGTTATAATACATCAATTAAGTAAGGTTAGTATACATTTAAGATATCGAACAAAGGTACGTAGAAGGTTGTATTCGATTATAGTTTATAAGTGGTAAGATTATTTAGTTAAATTGAGATTCAAGATATTTATACTACATTAGGTATAATGAACTTGTTAATTGAGGATGGTGATTGATATATTATATTTTTATAGATTGTTTCACATCTAGGGTTAGAGAGTAATACTTAAGAAACCTAAAAGTAACACACAACCGATTAAAGGTAAGTAAAGATTCATTTACAACTAGAATGCATATATAGTAGATATGTGAATTATATGTAATATCATAAACCATATATGTATAGTAGAGGGCTCTCCATTGAGTATATATACATAGGCATTGTCATTGGCACGTGCATGCATCATATACAAGTATTTTGATAAATCTTGCATTGTATGACATGATTCTGAGAAAGAAAAATATTTTGTTAACTACTACTAGTGCACCGAAGCATGCATGAATTTGCATGGATTTGCAAGTTCGTGTGCATGAATTTGCATGTGTTTGAGTATGTATGGATTTGCATGCTTATATGATTATTGGTCATTGGATTATGGCAGTGTACAGAGCTCTTTTTTGGTGCATGAGATAGTAGCGTTGGTCAGGGGTCCAGGAAAGAAATGATTTTGAGAGAAATATTTTGATGCATAAAATTGCATTGTGGGCATAGCATTTTGAGATGCATGACTTGATATTATGGATTATTCTTTGGCATGCATAATCTTTACTTGCTGAGCATTAACTCATATAGTTTATACATTGTAGGTGAGTACGGCGAGCTTGAAGCATCTTTAATGGCTGAGCGGCTGTTGGAGCTCCTACAGGTGTCTGAATGAGTGTGTATATGGATGACGACCTATTGGGCTATTTTGTTGGCTTGTTATATTTTGAGTCTGTTGTATTATATTTTAAAACTGGTATTATATTTCGCTTTTAAAACTTTATTGTAAAGAAGTATATAAATATTGTGGTCGTTGAGGATGTTGTGCTTTTATATAAATACTGATCCTACTATATACATATATATGTGAGAAAGTATTTTAAACAGGATTGTGCATGTAAAAAGTGATTTATCTTTTCTTAAAGTGTTACAAAAAAAAAAAATCACACGTATACACAAGCTCTATCATGTTAAATTATACTATATATCTAGTTGTTGAGTAGTGGGTGTTACATATACCACCTGCTTCACTATTGTCAATTGATGATAGCAATTCACCACCATATTTCTTAGTTGAGAGGAATGAAGAGTGTATTTTCTGTACTCCATTAACTCTGGTTTCTGAGTCAAAGCTAAAACTGTGGTATTTTGTGTTGATTTTTTACTCAATGTATCAGCCACAACATTAGCTTTACCAGGATAATAGTTGATAATACAGTCATAATCTTTCACCAACTTCAACCATCTTTGTTGTCGCATATTTAACTCTTTTGGGGTGAAGAATATTTTAAACTATTATGATCAGTATATATCTCACATCGTTCACCATATAAATAATGTTTTCATATCTTAAGTGATTATCATTCTTAGTGACAATGTTATGTTGTATTTAGTTTTTGACATTCATCTCCCTTAAAATTTAAATCTTTGGTAAAAACATTCCCTTTAGTATTTTTTGGTCAAGATTTCTAAAAATCTAGTAAGTTTGGCAACGCGATATAGGTGTTAGGCGCCATGGTTCTATTGGGTCTAGCACCTAGATTCGATTTTTTTTTAATTTTTCAAAATTTTGAAATCCATTTTGGAATTAAATTGTTAGTTTTGAAAGAATAAAATTATTTTATTTGGAAATTTTAAATAAAAATTCCCAAATTTAAAATCGGTACATAAAATGAATGATAAATTTACATATTTTTTACTAACATGCGATGATTATAGTTAAGCATGTTGTGAATTTTTAAATATTTCTCTCTATATTTTTTTTTCTAACCTAGTTTATGGAGTATATATAGAGAATATTAATTCTTATAATCAACTTGTAATAAAAGAACTAATACTTAAAATAAAAGATGGAACTTTGGGCGATCATTGAAAATTCACAAGCACAAGCTTAAAGCTCGTGATTTTTGGCCACAATGAGGCCTTTTGAAGGCCTCGTTGGTTGTATAGTACTCTTTTGTTATAATATACGCTTTTAATTTATTAGAAAAAAATATTTTTTTTAGAACGTAAACTTTAAAAAAAAAATCAAGTAAAATTAAAATTTAATAAGAAAGCAAGAAATAGGTACTAACATTTTGAGTCGTTTTTTTAATTTTTAGTCATAATTAAAAATAAAAGTAGAAAATATATTGTTTCTCTCAAAGAAAATATTGTAAGTTTTTTTTGAAATTATATAGTAAAAAGAAAAAACAATACAATTAAATTATAATTTGAATATGTAAACCTATCTTTCTACCAAATGCTAGCAAATAGAACAACACACTTCAAATCTTTGAATCGTACAGCAGCCCAAACGTGACGTTTCAACTGTGGTTCCACCACAAGAACAATTGTTGTCATACATGCCAATAAACGGTCTATCCACACTCACTCCAAACAAACATTCCAAAAAGAAAAAGCAAAAGGTAATTACGAATCATAATTAGCATTAATATACAAAAACCTTCATATCAACACTATAAATATCACAACCTTTATTATTAAAAGATACACAATTAATTAAGCACATATATGCTCTCAAGATTTTTAGTTTGTATCTACTTGTTCTGGAACTGACTTGAGCGTTAGAGGATCTTTGATGGGTCAACCCCGGCACCCTTAACGACTATTTGTGATGCAGACAATGACTCACATTGCAGTTGATTTTCATTAGGAGTTTCTTCCTTAACTAAGATACTAAATTTTTCACTGCAAAAAATCACTTAAGGTATATGTTAATCAAGAAACAAAAGTTTGATATCATATTTCATGTACATTACATGTTAAAGCATAACTAGAACATATAGTAACAATTATTCATATTCATGCAATCATGTTATTTGTCTACCATAATTCGATAATGTGTATTAATTAGATGCATATTCATATAATTTTATTGTTGGAACCTTAACCCAATTCAACCTTTATTAAAACAAAAAATCCATCCAAATGTGTGCATTGGAAGGAATTTATTTATGCTAACACATCTCTTTAAATCAAATATACATTTCTCACTAGTGGTTGAAATTAGATGATTTAAGTTGAAAAATAAAGCTAATAGACAAATATACATCTTCCATATCGATCACTAGTCCAAAATCGGCTGAATTCATTATTGAAGGACATCTTGATAAGATGGTCTTGAATACATAGGCAATTGGGTCTAGGGCAAGTGGAAGATTGTTAGAGTAGTGCTCGAAGAGCCAAAATGATGAGCTATTATACTCTTGTAAAATAAATCTTATTCATGATGTTTAATAAATAAAAGGTAATTTGTTTAATCATCACTTGAATTTTTGACATGAAGGGGTTTGAATGCTATAAATTTTTCTTTTGGTGTGTCGAGGCGAATGACTGATTGAACACCATTTGAAAAATAATTAAGGTATTATGCTTTCTAGCACCATGGCCAAATAAGTTTATTCCCCATGTAATGTTTTAAGAGAACATCCCCGTTTTGTGAGAGAATAGTCATAAAAAATTATTTTTTTTAAAAAATATAAATTTCGAGAGTGTCATTGGATATAAGATTAAAATATAAAGATGATAGTTGATGTGATGATTTTTTTTTTATGGAACGGTGATTGGATGTGAGAATTTTTATAGAAAAAAATTATACAATGTTGTTTGAATATGATAATTTTTTTAAAAAAATTTATATGATGTTTTTTGGAAGTAGAATTTTTTTAAAGCAAGCATGTAATTTGTTTTCGTAACAAATTGTACATGGTATTATTCTTTTGACATTAATTTAATAACAATGTATTAACATACCAATTTAAGTTTATTGCTTCGTACATATTTCTAAGGGGATATATATAAATATTACATACCTATATATATGTATATATATGAACTTCATATATGCACAAATATATGTATATGTATATATTATATATATATATATATATATATGAAAGTTACAAATTACCTCATGTGTTTTAGTGAATATGCAAAAGACTTTTATTAATATTAATAAAATATAATTAGTTTAATTTGATATTTATAAATTAAATTTTAATATTTCTAATTATATTTTAATAAGTATTATTTTATATGTAATCTTTTTCTTCAATAAAGAGTTAAAATAGAATAATTATAAATTACACCATCTAATTTTAAACTTATTATAATAACTAATATTTTAACCATAAAATTCTTGTTTATTTGTAAAAATCGAAAGTCTTATATAATATTTTTATTTTTTAATTTATTTTGATTTATAAAAGTTAAAAAAAAAACTACATTTCATCTTTGTGATATTCTTTAATGTATTTACACTTAATTAAAAATTTTGTTTTATTTCTAAAAATAAAAATCAAATTATATCTTTTTGTATAACTCTTTTTTGCTATTTTTTTTTAATCTTTTATCTTTCTTCCCCAACCACCACCCCCACTAGTGGTCACCATCATCCCCACTCCCATTGTCAGTCACCACCACCCATGAAGCCTAAGAAAAATAATCGGGCGATTGAACCAAATAAAGGTAAAATGGATCTCATTCAATATCTTTTTTCATTTTAGCTCAA
The DNA here is from genome assembly GCA_019321725.1 of Paulownia fortunei. Lineage (NCBI taxonomy): Eukaryota > Viridiplantae > Streptophyta > Magnoliopsida > Lamiales > Paulowniaceae > Paulownia > Paulownia fortunei. The sequence goes on along the minus strand of CM033109.1, from coordinate 7,795,259 downwards.
GGAAAATCAATGAAACTGAGGCAGAGCTACAAGAATTGCGGAATCCGTCGTGTTTTCGTTGGTGTTTTAGAGGAGGAGAGAGAAATAGGTAGTCTGGGGTTTGGAGGGCTAGGTAGGGGTATAAAACGTACCGAAATCGAAAATTCAGTATAACTGAAATAGACGAAAATTCGATATAAATTGAAATCGAACTGAAATTTTGGATTGATATATATTTTTTTAAAATTTTGTTATTCGGTTCGGTATTGGTATTTGAGTTCGGTATACCGTACTAAATTGAATATTGATTTTTATTTTTTTTATAATTTATTTTTTTAAAACATTGTTGATTAATTTTGACATTTTAAGTATTTTTTAGTCTATTATTCTTATGTTCAATTGTCTAGTAATTAATTAATAATTATTTAGTTGGTGTTTATGAAAATAATTAAAATTTAACTTAATAAAAATAATATATATATATATATTAATAATTAAAAGAGTGCAATTTTTTTTTGTTTGATGAAATGTATCACCAAAATGTCGATTGAATACTCACCACTTACGAATTAAACTAAATGTAATTTGATTCCTTAATTATTTATTGTTAGTCACAAATGAAACAAATATATAAGCATGTTTTTATTTTCACCAATTTAATTATTTACGTTTGCCCAAATAATAGCCATTTATGATTGAAAATAAATTTTAAAAAATAGTACAAATGATTGAATTATATTTTATATAGGTTACAACTCCTTGATTAATAATTGTTATGCATAAATTCTTGAAAAAAGAGAGAGTAAAATTTTTTTTTATATAAATTTTGGTTTTATCAAAATCGTACTGGATTAACGAATTTTTTTCGGTAATTACCGAACCGAACCGAGTTATTTCGGTTCGGTGTTTGGTTTGAAAATTTTCCGTACCGAAACTTCAATATATCGAAATTTTGATTCGATTCGATACGATTTTATTGAATGCATACGCTTAGGGTTAGGGAGAGAGAGAGAAGTGGGATTCTTTGTTTTTTTTGGATTAAAGCAGAAGAGATTTATGAGGGAAAGTGGGATATTTTTTTTTTAAAATGGGTTGGACTTTCTCACAACCAATCACATGCTAAATTAATTTTAGGGCTGAAAGATGAAATTTTTAAAAAATATCTCATAAGCAATCACAACTCTACATTTGGACCTTTTTTTCTTTCGGGGTATGGGCTTCTGGACCTTTGTGAGTGGCGGCCACAAGGGGTTGTTGGATGGAGATAAATAGGTTTGGGTCGTTGCAAATGTAGGAAGCCTGGCTGTAATTCAAATTATTTGACAATGAATTCTGTTTGATTAAAGCTGTATTTTGAAAAAATATATATATTTTTTAAGAAATGGAGGCATGCTTGTAATTCGATTTAAGATGCGCAAACGAGTGGGTAGCACTGACAGTTTTCACCATCGCGAGTGAAGGCATATTTGTAATTCGATTAAAGCGAGATTTGTCCGTAAGTTTAATTTAAATTAGATGAATCGATAATTTTTTATTACGAATATGTATAATCGATCAATTCGATTGTACGATGATATGATATATTATATATTAACTTTTCAACAGAAACATTCTCTTACATAAGTTCCAAATTTTTTCACGAATGTGATTAGTTTGAGATAAGTATCCTTTTCTTACTCCCTTTTATATTTTTATTATTGATTGATATTTTTATTTCGTGTTTTTATTAATTTGAGGTAAGTATTTTTGTAGAATTACAATCAATAGTGAAAGGGAGTGATAGAGAGAGACTGAAAAGGAAAAAATCAAGGTCATTTATTAGCAGGAATGATTTTCGTCTTATTTTGGGTGAATTCAAGTTGCTGACTTTTCATCTTCAAACATTAATAGGGTAGCAAAAAATCTGATAAATTTGTGTTTATTGCGTAAATTTCATGGCAAATCATGTTAGACTATATTACTTGGATCATGAATTTAAAGGGTCAAGGCCTTACTACTGGAATTGATGAAAACACCAATTAGCACCTCTGTAAAGTGGAAATTAAACTTTAAAATTGTTATCTAAGAAGAAAGGGGCAAATAATTTAGAAATAGATTCATGTAAAATTGATATATTTGGGACCTTTCTGCAGCTAAATTCTGATTTGGACCTGATCTATTTGAGGGTTTCTATGTGGGGATGGTATTTGAGAAACAAATGATTTTACTTCTTGGGGCCATGAGAAAAGAAGCTTTCAAGAAAACAGGTTGCTTGTTCTTTGAAACCGACTCCTAGGATATATGCAGGTAGAAGAGAATTAAACTTGGAGAGGAATAATGATAGGGGCTTGTTCGAACATGCACATGTTCGTACTTTGCATAGGAGCGATGCCATATGGTTAAGTTTGTGGACAAGAGGGACAAAGTGTGTTTTTGAAAAAAATCCAAAACAACATTATTGTTTTGGCTAATTACATCGTTGTTTTCGATGACCATGTCCACCCTACTCCCACCATTTCCAGCAAGGTCAGTTCGCAATACTAGAATACCTTCCATCACAATGAAAATGTCATGCATGGTCAGTTTATATTTACAACTAGCGAGGGTGGAAACTATCTGTTTGTTATCGATTGATGTCCATAATCCCAGAGATGGAGATATAAGTTTTTACATCAATTGAGAGATGGGGTATTGTAGTAAAGGATTGTGAATCACTTGCAAGAAAGAAGAAATTGTGTAGGTTCGGTAGGCTCGACCAAACCGAACCGAATTTTCGATTAACCAAAAATTCGGTTCATTAAAGTACTAAACCGAAAACCGGTTCGGTTCGGTTCGGTCGAGACCAATTTTTTTTTCGGTTTATTGATTCGGTTTTTCGGGTCAATCGAAATTTAATAAAAAAATTAAAGTTAAATTTATTTATTTAATTTTGATTCCTTGGTTTATAAAAATCGAACCAAACAAATTGAAAATCAAATAAAACTCATTTGAATTAGGCAAAAATCGAACTAAGAAAATGAAAAATCAAACAAGACATTTAGTCATGTTCTCCCCCCGGTTCTTGGCTTCACATTCATGATTCATCAAATTAACTTGCTAAGAAACATAATATAATTACATAGCCTCCAAATTAAAAATTAAAAATTACATATTTAACATCCAAAATGAAATAACACAAGTTACACAATGTAAAATGACTTTCTGCCAGCTTGACTGCTTCTACCTTCCTGTAACTAAATTCATTTATTCCTTCGTAACTTTCTCAATCCTGTCATACAAAAAATATTGGAATCACCCTTCTCAACATGATCGAATTCTACATGTGGCGTCTCATATGCCAATGATATTGGAATATGTACCAACACTTGAAGCCATCATATCTACTAATATTTTATGAGAACCACAATATTAGAACATTAAAAGAAGATACATATAAGTTATAACACTATAAATATAATGTAAATTTAAGTAATAAAATGGAAATTTAAAATTTATATCTTTTTTAATCCTATCAATGACATCATAATCCTCTTCTAAAGGCTTTACTTAAGTATGACGGAGCCAATCTTGACAACAAATTAAAGCTTGTGCCATTTTAGGAGTCAATGAAGTTCTAGAATCATCAATTATGCGGCCCCCATTGCTAAACATAGACTCCGAAGCTACGGTAGATATAGGTATGGCTAATACATCACGAGTCAATATGGATAAAATGGGAAGTCTACGACTATGAAATTTCTACCAATCAAGAACATCAAAACTTGGAGAAGCTTTCTTTAACCTCTCATTTAGATACATATCTAACTCTGATTCCTCATCTCCAATCACAGATATCAATTCTTGAATTCTCATTTTCTTATCCATCACATTTGTTGATTCTCTTGTAAATCTACTTCTTTTATTCACACTTGAAGAACGTGATGATGTTGATAATGTCAAAGAAGAATATAATTTTTTATACTCCTCAAAAACATCATAAAGAGCACTCTTTGCCAAGTTTTCAATTTGCTCTCCGAGTTCAGGCTTGCACATATTCTTCAAATAATATTGTAAAAAATCAAATTTGTGTCGATGGTCAAGCATAAAACTAATATAGAACATTATATTAAACTTTTCTATACTTCCCCAATATTTGTCAAACTTAGATTTCATCCTCCTAGCCATATCTACCAAGTCATCATCATCACTCATGAGCCAACTTTTCAAAAGTTCATCAACTTCACTAATTTCATTTAAGAAAGTGTTAGAAGTCACAAATAAAAAATCAGAAACTCGAAGAGTGAGTTCATAAAAGTAACGCAATACTTTTACAAACTTTTGTACAATAATCCAATCATCTTTTGTAGGCAAACCTATATTTCCATAAGGTCCACTTATCATAAAATCTACACAAAAATCAGCATCATAGACCTCATATCTATCAAAAACACCCTTGAAAACCACAACCGTGTCTAATATTGTATAAACAGAGTTCCATCTAGTTGGAACATCTAGACACGATGAATTTTTACTTTCAACTTTCTCCTCAATGACAAAACCATTAAACTTTTTCAGCCTAATAGGTGATTGCCTTACATACCTCACCACCGTGCGAATGCGCTCAACTGACTCATTCAACTCTTTTAATCCATCTTTAACAACAAGATTTATAACATGAGTCACGCATTGCATATGCAAAAAAAATTCATTCAATATCGCAGTCCCCCAAATAATAAATCTTCTTTTCAAATAAGCTATTGTATTAGCATTGAAAGAAGTGCTATCAACAGTAATACCAAAACTTTATCTATTCCCCAATCAAGAATACACTTCTCAATCAAAAGACCAACCTCATCACCTTTATGAGTAGGACATGGAATAAAATTAAGAATCACATTTTGCATTTTCCATTCATCATCAATATAGTGGTCAGTCAAACATAAGTATGTGAGTCTTTGATTAGAAGTCCATGTATCGGTGGTCAATGAAAGTCTTTGTCCAGATGTCTTAAAATAAGCCTTCAACTTATTTCTTTCATCAAAATACATTTTAAGACAATCTCTGGTTATTGTTATTCTTGATGGAATAAAAAATTGGGGACATGCAATTGACATAAATTCCCTAAATCCTTCATTTTCTACAAATTTAAATGGCAATTCATCAACAATGATCATGCGAACTAAAGCTTTTCTAACAGTTTCTTGATCAAACTTCCAATTAGAAGACCTTTCTCTTATGCCCCCAATTATATTTTGACAAAAACTTGTGATTGTTTGATTATCTTCAACATATGAATTATCAGGATGATTCTTGCAAGATTTCATACGATTATTCATCGCAGAAGTACCATTTTTCATTGGATTATCAAAAAATTTAATAGTATAAATTATTTTAAAGCTTGAATTGTTTGACTTTATACAACAGAATATTCTTGAACAAAGGAAATATGTAACTTACACACACCTATACATACATACATACACACACACATATATATATATACACATTTGGTCGGACGTGATTTATTGCGGGCAGAAAAATATAATAATATCAATCCATTGCAAATTTGGAGGTTGTTATCAAGTTATATTTTTATAAATTGTAACCAAAATATATGGTTCAGTAGGAATTTCCTTCAGGTGTTATCCTATATTTTCTTAGTTAAAATACACTTTCAACTAATCAAAAACTAAAATATTTTACTTCTATGGTATATATAAAGTAAGATTGTATCTATATTTTATTGTTAGAAAGATAAATGAAGCAATCAAAAACAATGAAAAGATAAATAAAAAATCTAATTTAGGGTAAGGGGATTTCATTCTATTACTATTGTCCTAACTATTGGAAAATGTGTGCGTTGAAGCACAAAAAATAAAAGGTTTTATTTAGTTTTTTAAGATACCATTGACTTGATATGAGTAGAATATTGGTACAAAAATTGTGGTTTATATACTTGTTGGGTTTTAAGGTCAAGGCTACTATTAGCTGGACTTAATGGACTTTTAGCATGAGTAACTAAGGGCTTTTTGGGCTTTTGGGTTATTAATTAGATTAGAGTTTGGACATGGAAAACAAATCATTTATTATGGGGCCTAATATAAAACACAACTATTATAATTATTTATTTGCATAATAAATTATTGGATATGATTTTTGACTGAAATTAAATTACTAATGTTTGCTTAAATGTGAATGAGAAATTATTGCTCACATCATGGGTGACAACATTTTTGAATGTGTAACGGATAAAAACGGACATATTAAATGTGTAACCGTCAGTAATGTTCGCATTAAATGTGTAACCGTTGATAACGTTCGATCATATTAAATGTGTAATCGTCCGTAACGTATACAATAAATGTGTAACTGTGAGTAATGTTCAGTAACATTTGGTAACATTCAGAAATGTTTGATAACATTCATTTTGAATTAAATGAAGTTTTTCCATTTTGCCCCTACACCTCATTATATAAGAAGAGTTATTCCTTATTATTTTAAACAACAACTACAACATACAATTCCAACATTCTGTCTTCTCTTCTAGTTCATCTTAATCCTAAATCCTTTGGTGAGATATTTCACTCACATTTGCAGCTGCTTTGTACTAAGTGTGCTACTGGTTTCACTATTGTATCTTGGGAGACAAACGCTTACAGTTCTTCAAGCACCTATGGTGAGGGTGTGAACCTGTTTCAAAGAAACTATGTTTATATATGTCTCGCTTTGTTGTTTTGTTCTTCAAAGTCAGACACTCAAAACAACTCTTTGGATCAGTTTATTATTTTGTTCTTACTTTTATTTCTATTTTGCAATTTAAATATTGCGGTATATATATTATATCTATTAAAAATTTTAAAATAGATTCGACATAACAATTTTTTCTAGTGATCAAACTGTTTGATGGTATTGAATTTTCTTTTGTGTTTTAGAAATGGCTACTAATGATCCAATTAATGGCGTTGAGGTCATTGAAGTTGTGTGCTACAACTTTAAGGTTGCAAACCCAAGTGCAGGTTGTAGTAAGTAATAAATTTATCGTGAGTCCGAGGGAAGTTGTTTGAAGAATTCAAGTTTATATTTTTAAAAAGATGGAGTTTATGTGAATCAAAATATATGAACAATTAATGTATGATGTAACTAAAGAAAAATCGAAGTAATAAAAGTACTGAGGATTAGGGATCCACTCTTGAGTTTTGGATAGAGAAATAGTTATTTATTCTTTTTACCTCTATTAATTACCACAATTGGAATTCATACATAATAAAGGTTCCAATGGGAATATATTATCAAGTAACTCATGCAATAAGGTAATCATGATATTGTCTTACTATTGCAAATTATCTCTTAACGCCAACACTTATTTACGGGATCAAGCATTTATGCACAACTTCGTCAACAACAAATCAAGGTTTCACATTAGCAGCCGGTGGGGTAAAATCGTACAATAAGCTAAAAAAACTCAAGTATTTATTGTGCCATTGGAGATACATAAATCAAGAATCACCACAAAACAAGTAGGGTTTAGATCAAAAATAAAAATAATAATACAATATATTTAAACAATTTCTACCCTTATAGCCATTTCTCTTCCTCCATCAAGAGATTCACCATTTTTCCTCAACAAAATGAAATTTAGAAAAACATAATAAAAGTAGCAAAGGCTAAAAATATAAGAGAAACTAGAGAATGTATTTCTATTACTACTAGAAAACTTACAATACTAGAAAACATACAAACTAGATAACTTAGCCTAAAGAAATCCTCTACCCCCACTCTTACAAGCTTAATACATGAACTATTTATAGTACTTGGAGTAAGCTAGAGGCCAAACAAATAATGGAGGGGTTAATCAAGTGGTATGCTAGTTGTCAAGAGTTGGTACGTTATTACACAAATTTCTCACCCACTGAATTGAATTATATTTTTTGGTTAGATACAGCCAGATTTTGAAGATACATTAAGAATAACAATTGTAGATCTTTCAGCGCTGATATATTTTCATATATTTTGTGTCAAATTTGGCGGTCGGATGAAGGAGATATAGTCAAATTACCAAATCATATCCAAGAGCCACCCTTTAACATTAGCAGTAATTTGCAGCCTATGGTTTTACCATTTAGACATATTTTCACACTATCTTATCTTCATCAAACTTGTTTATTTACCTCTTAGGTATAACATATCCGAATTTCAACCAAAATAAATTTGGGCTCAAGATATATAACCGAATTGGTGAAATAAGTCAATACTGGGCTAAATCTGATCCGAATTTTGGTGATCCATTTTGTGCAACTACTTGGACAAATTTTCTGCTATCATCCATACTGAATTGGGTTGAGCTTCCAACATAAAAGTTGTACCTTTGTCTCTTGGCTTTCAAATGAAATAAGCTTCAGGTCCATATGGCTTTTGATCATGAAGTTATGCTCAAATTACAAAAACTGCATAAGTCTGAAAACATGCTTCCATTTATTCCCTAACACAAAATATTAATAAAATAATAATATTAACAAGAATAAAGCAAGAAAAGTATAAAGGATTTGATAAAAAATATATCAAAATATGCACTTATCAAATTCTCCCACACTTAACCCTTGCTTGTCCTCGAGCAAGCTTAAAACAAACATAAACTAATCCACTTTCGTAGGAAATCACAATTGCATTTAGCATATGCAACAAGCCTTTAAATCCCTAGGTGGCCCATAGAGGACGAGTTATAGTCTCGTGAAGGTTTCCAACAGTGATACCTACAAACACCTATAATAACTATCTTCCAACTTTTATTCTCATAAAGCAACAAAGTAATATGGAAATAAAATCAAATAAGTGTTGAGTTTAACTCTTAGTCATTCAAAAATCAATATATTTTCACAATAAGCATACTCAAGTATGTGTGTGGACAGTTAATATCAATAGTGATGAAACTATGCATGTTTCAAATAAGTGAATTCTCATAAAACCTTACAAAAACCATCACCTAATCTCTAACAGAAAAGTTAAACATCATAGGCTCTTCCTTTGGTACAAATCTCCACTACACTGAATGCAGCACACGAAATCAAAAGGTTTTCAACAAAGGTTGTAATGGGGTCAAAGGGTGGTGATGTAGATAAGAAATAAAAGGATAGGATGCAACAAAGGTTCTAAAAACTTCATGGAATTAGAGACATAAAATTTATCGATGAAAAATTCTCAAACTCTACAAATTTCACACTGGGGTCTATTGTTATTGAATTGGACCCCTCGTATTCATCTTGCAACATATCATTTTTAGTTGCAACTTGTAGCACTTTGCAACTTTTTTATTATTATTATTATTGTTTTTCTTTTTTTTTTCAAAAAAAAAAAACTCCCCCACATTTATCTTCTATTCCAACTTGAATTTCTTTTATAAGTTTAAGCTGTCAATTGAATGTCTCTTAAACTCCAATCATTTTTAGAACAAGGGTTGGATAATAGTGTATTTAGGGTAGGTAAAAAGATATGGTTAAAAAAATATATTTATTTATTGTAAGGCTCAAAGTGGTTTACTAAGGGGATGTTTTCTTGAAACATCATACAGGGAACAAGTTGATTTGGCAATAGTACTAGAAAGCCTATTGCCTTAATCATTTTTCTAGTGGTGCACTATCAGTCGTTCGCCTCGACAAACCAAAAGTAAAAGTTCTAATACTCAACCCCTACATGTTGAAGATTCAAGTGATGATTAGAGCAAAGGCATAAGAACTATCTATTTTGACATGATTGTCTTCACACTAAATAACATAACTATTTATGCAAAATAAAATTTGATTATAATTATCGCAAAAATATATTAACCAAATAACAACATCAAAGTCCAAAACAGCACCCATCATCAATCAAACCATATTATTAATGCTTAATTTTAATCATTGAAGTTGGAAGAACCTATGCGACTCAAAAAAATAATTAGTAATTCACAAACATTTGTTAAAAACTTTACAAACCTGTCATGTTATGCAAAAAATAGGGATGCGTCTCAAGAGTGTTAAAATTACTCTTTACTCAGACACCTTTTTTCATGCTTTCAACGGACCCATAAAAAAAACACGCTGGATTTATATTTATTTTTATTTTTTATTTTTTATTTTTTATTTTATTTATTTTTTTTTTATTTTTTTTAAATACTAGAAAAACACACATTGAATATACAAGTCATGATATCAATTATCCCTCCCCCCAACCTAATTGAGACATTATCCCCAATGTCAAAAATAAATAGGAAAGAAGAGTTTGAAAGATATCACCTGAAATGCGGCTAATAAAGCTGAAACAATAAAATAAAATACACATACTATTTGATAAAATCATTAACAATAAGTATCACAGACTGAGAGTCAATTTTAATTTGCGTTTTCGACCATTGTTCCTGTTGGACCAATCCACATTGGCCAAGGTTAGATCAGGTTTTGGCACATATGCTAGAAGTTGATCAATCAGTTGGTCAGGTGTCGGAGCAGAAATGATGAATCTTTTCGCAGAAGTTGAAATAAAACCTTTTTTCACAGCATGATCAACAAAAGAAGCAAACCATCATAAAAACCATTAATATTAAGAATACCTATAGGTTTTTGGTGAATGTTGAGTTGTGCCCAAGAGACAATTTGGAATAATTCCTCTAGTGTACCAAAACCGCCAGGTAGAATGATGAATGCATCCGCATTGTTTAACATATTAGGCATTCTGTCCTGAATATGTGATACTTTTAGCTCATCTCCAATGGTCATACCTGTGATATTCTGTACTGTTAAAGATTTTGGGATAACTCCAAGAACTTTGACACCTTCTACATAAGCAGAAATAACAACACTCCTCATTAACCCCAAACTGCCTCCCCCATACATTAAATGAATTTTTCTTTCTGCTAAAATTCTACCAAAGTTATTGGCTGCCCCTATAAACTCACCATTTTTTCTTAGATTGGATCCACAAAAAACACAAATAAAATTAAATTTGCGAGTTGAAGAAACTTCCAATTTTTTTTTATTTTTTGAAAATAAGTTGTATAAAAATAGAGTGAGTACGGTGATATTTATTAAGGTGTGAACAGGGAATGCATTTATTACATATCTTTTTCTTTTGTCAAAAAAGTTGAAAATAAGGACACATACGGAATTTAAAAATTACCTACTAACACGTGTATGTACATGTAGTTGTGATTGTGGCTCACATCTTCCTCTGGTTTTATGTCCAGTAACGGCTTAAATGCCCTCTATGGGTTGAGGATATGCTTCCCATCCAGTTTTCTTATAAATTGGCAAACAGGGTCTTTTAATGTCAGATTCTCAAGACTATAAAGCTCATATTCATTTCGAAAACGATCCCATAAATCAAGAATTGGACGTTGTACCAATCCACATGAATGCGTCTCAAGAGTCAATATAATGTGATCTAAAGAGTCCTTACTCAGTCCATCCATAATGAATTTAAGTTTATCTTCTCAATTTTTAGAGACTATTTCTAAAGAACGACATTATGTGTTGCAAGTCCATCTAGCACAAATATGACAAACTTTTATTTTTTTCGCCCTTCATTTTTTTGAATATGTGTTTTTACCAAAACCAGACATGTATCTAGTAAGCAAATATGGGAACTCATGTAAAAACTCACCTGCCCTTACCTTTGCTTCAATTATCCATCATATGTCCTCCGGGATGCCCTTGTGCATAAGCATCCTCAATCTTTCAATCCTGATTTTATAAATTTTCAAAATTGCATTTTTAGGAAGAAAAAGAAATCGCTTCTTGAGAGTTAGAAAAATATCACCCATTTTGAAAAGAACAAGAAAAGAGAATGAGAAAACAAAGAAAATTTGTACAAAAATTTCAGTTGTTTAGGAAACTGACAAGTCCAATTTTTATAGCCACAGAGTACCGTTATCCGCCATTTAACCGGGAAAAGAAAAAAAATAAAAGAAAAAAAAATAATGTCAGAGAAAATGAGTATATACAACACTAATCATAACAAGGGTTAGAAAGAAAAAGAATTTCCTCTTGTGAAAATTGATTTTCTAGAAATGGTTTAACTCTTTGTCCATTTACTTTAAATATGTTACCATTGTTAGGATTCTCAATGTCAATTGCCCCATAAGGATATACTTTTTTTACAACAAAAGGACCACTCCACCTTGATCTCAATTTTCCAGGAAACAAATGCAATCGAGAATTATAAAACAAAACCTTTTGACCAACCTCAAATATTTTTCTTGAAATTTTATTATCATGAAAATCTTTGATTCTTACTTTATAAATTTTAGAATTATCATATGCATCATTTCTCAGTTCTTGAAGTTCATTGATTTGCAATTTGCGCAATTTTAAAGCTTCATCAAGGTTGAAGTTAAATATTTTGATTGCCCAATAAGCTTTATGTTCAAGTTCAACAGGTAAATGATAAGGTTTTCCATAAACTATCCTGTAAGGAGACATGCCTAATGATGTTTTGAAAGCAGTTCTATATGCCCAAAGTATATCGGTAAGTCTAAGAGACCAATCTTTACGGTTTGGGTTAGCTAAAAATCATCCACAACTCATCAGTATTCGACTCCAACACATGGTTTTAGGTAAAACGTGAAAATAAGTCGAAGATTCCTACTGTGTGTGTGTGTGTGTTAAATCAAAACTATATGCCTCATTCGGTTAGGGGATTAAAGTAATCTGGTTTCTTTTTAAAACATCAACTTGGAAAATGGAAGCTGACAGTATATTATGGATTATTGAAATACAAATACTTTGCTTATATACTTAGGCTATAGATCTGTTCCTGTACTAACATTGAGAGAAAGTGATCAGCAATGGCTTATGCTGCTGTAGTTTCTCTTAAGCAGACAATAGAGCGCCTTCGCCTTCTGAATCCTTCCCAATCCAGGATTCTTCTTCCCGACTCTCAAAGGGGATTTATCAATGAGCAGCTTCGTTACTTGCAATCGTTTCTCGAAAAAATCAGTTCTTTGCAAAGCAGCAACAGAGTTGATGCTCTGGAAAGACAAATCAAAGATGCAGCACAAAAATTTGAAGATCTGATGGAATCCCATATATCAGATCGATTTCTTTCAGAATCTGAAAGGTCTGGAGATGATTGTTTGACATCGGTGTTCTCCCAAGAACTGCTGAAAGTCAAACAAGAAATTAGTTCCCTTACCAAAAAGTTGAAGACCGAGGAAGAGTACAACACAGAAGACCAGCAACCGAGCAATTCTTTTTCTGCCGATGCTGTTTCATCAAGAATTGATTCTGGTGGGAAGAATAAGATGGTGGGATTGCATGATGAACTAATGCGACTAAAAGTTTGGATTGGGTCGCCATTACCTGAGCTCGAGGTTATGTCAATTGTTGGAATGGCTGGCATTGGTAAGACTACGCTTGCCAAACAAATTTATTACGATTCAAATGTTTTATCTACTTTTTCCCATCATTTCTTTGTGATAATAGGCCCGAAATATCAGTTGAAAGAATTGCTGCTACTTGTTCTAGATCAAATTGGTTTCCACATTGATGATATGCACGACAAAAATGATAAAGAATTAGGACAGTATCTATACAGTTTGTTACAAGGTAGTAGGTATCTGATTGTGTTGGATGATATATGGAATATTCAGGTCTGGAATGAGCTTAAACAGTTCTTTCCAGATGACTTTAACAGAAGTCGAATCATCTTGACAACTAGCCTGGTAGATGTCGCTCATTTTGCTAGCATCGATAAAAATATTCTCCGAATCCGATTCCTAAATGATGGTGAAAGTTGGGATCTACTTCGTGAGATGGTATTCACCACCGAAGAGTCGTGTCATCCCCAACTTGAGAAAATCGGGAAGAAGATTGCCATAAAATGTGAAGGACTTCCTCTGGCAATTGTCGCTGTAGGCGACCTCCTACGTAAGGTTGAGAAAACGGTCGAAAGCTGGAACAAAGTAGCAAAAAATGAAAATCTACTTATCATCAGAACAGATGACGACACACCCATCTCAAAGGCACCATCTTTGAGTTACAAGCAGTTGCCTCAACATTTAAAGGCATGCTTTCTCTATATGGGAGTATTCCCACAAAATTATGAGATCCCTGCCTCTAAACTCATCAAATTATGGGTTTCTGAGGGATTTTTTGAACCACAAATGAGTAAAAGTACAAAAGAAATGGCCGAGGAGTGTTTGGATGACCTTGTTTCCAGAAGTCTTGTTTTAGTTCGCCAGCCGAGCTCCAGAGGTAGAACTAAAACCTGTAGAATCCATTTTGTCTTTCGGAGTCTGTGTGTTAATGAAGCTCAGAATGAAAACTTTTTCTATGTAATAAAGAAGTATGCTGATAGTTTTCCAGAAGGCACAAACAGCCAGCGGCGGCTGTGCATGCACAACAACACTGTACTCGGCATCAAACAAGTGCATAGCTCGATGGAATCAGTTTCAGCTGCACATTCTCTTCTTTGTTTTGGTCAACAGCCTCAACATCCATTACGGGTGTACTTGCATTTTAAATTGCTCAGGGTATTAGATGCACTCGCAATCCGCTTTTACAAGTTCCCACATGAAGTACTGAAACTAGTTCACTTAAGGTACCTTGCCATCATGTATGACGGAGAGCTCCCAGCGTCCATATCCAGACTTTGGAACCTTGAAGTCTTGATTGTCCGTCGACATCAGAGCATCAAATTCCCGAACGCTCCTGTGTATCTGCCTATAGAGATTTGGAAATTGCACGGACTGAGGCACCTCGAATGCATGGGATTTGACCTGCCAGATCCTTCTACTGCTCCAAGGGGAATTAATGGCGATGGATTTGATGATTCTCTTATGCTAGAAAAGCTTCTAACACTTTCAGGTGTAAGTGCTCATAGTTGTACCCATGGAGTTCTTGCAAGAATGCCCAATCTAATGAAATTAGGAATTCGGATTGAGTCAACACAAGACGCAATTGAGACCTTCAGTTTCTTTGTGATTTTACCTATCTCCATCTCCTTGAGTCATTCAACTGCATTGTTATGAATCCTGGTCTTGGGTCTCAAGTTGTTTCTTTCATTCCTGCTTTCCCTATTAATCTTACAAAGATGACTTTGAGGGGATGTGAATTTTCCTGGGAGGATATGATTTACATTGGCGAATTGCCCAATCTTGAAGTACTAAAATTGCGGTGCTACGCCTTCCGGGGCCCCGAGTGGAAACCGTGTGACGGGAACTTCTTGAGGCTAAAATTCCTGCTGCTGGAAGACTTGGATATAGAGCACTGGAGAGCCGACCCGCACCACTTCCCATTGCTGACACGCCTGATTATTAGGCACTGCTACAAGTTGCGAGAGATACCTTGGGGAATTGGAGTTGTCCCAACACTTGAAATGATAGAAGTGGATGATTGCAGCCCATCCTTTGTGATTTCAGCTCTACAAATAAAAGAGAGTCAACTGGAATTGGGAAATGATGATGTTCAAGTTCGGATCCATTCTTCATGGGATGATAAGAACCTCAAATCATGACCTCCCTTGGCTCATAAGGTAATCAATTACTTTTAAGGAAAATATCACGAGTAAAAATACGTGGGAAATTGGATTTTTTTTTTCGTTTTTGTCTTTTTTGGAATTGAAAAACCATAAGCATATGGCTCTACTTTAGCATGAATTTGAGGTACACGAAAAATTAAAGTATTGAATTTGAAGTACGTGAAAAATTAAGTATGTGAATTTGAAGTATGAAAAATTAAGTATATCAGGAATAGGCAAGTATTCCCCCGTTAATTTTGCATTTTATGCTATGTCTTGTTTTGGATCTTGTGTTTTTAAGTGAAGAAAAATATAAAAAATATTTCTTGTGCTTTGTTTCGAAGAAAAAACTTCAGAAGTTTTTTGTACAAATTTAACAATAACACTTACTAAAGTTTTAGAACAAAATGATATGTTATTTTAACTATCATTTTATGAAATATTAAAAAAAAATCGTCGATTTAAAATGTTATTAGAAGTGAATGTTGCTATGTATTATTAAAGCACAACCACTCATTCTTTGCTCAATGTTGGTGACAATCCAGCTTTCTACTTGGAAATCAGATAATCGACAATGGAGAACGTTAAAGAAGCTCAGTTGGAAGAATAGTTTTCAGGAAGCTATATGCATCGAGCTCTACTCCTAAAAAAGGCATCCAAAGCTGCCTGTTCAGGCCTTGAAGGGAAAGGGGTTATTGCATTTATATATATCTCTCTCTCCCACTTTTTTCTTTTTGGAGAAAACAAACATTTATGTTAATACCCAATTTGAGTTGTGAATCGCGAATTTAAATTAATGGCCAAGCCTAAGTTTGGAAATAATCGTATTAGTACTTTTTAAATGGTGTTATTGTATAGAGTGGATTTTTTTTTCTTTTTCTTTTTTATCAGATGAAGCCGTCTATACCTAGATGAGGTGTATAGTGTGGATCTTGAATGTCCATTCATTATAAAGGGGGCAAGGCCATGTATTTAGCTAACGTTGTTGAAATTTTATCTATTTCGATTTTGCCAATAATTACCAACTAAAATAATGAACATTTTAGACAATGGAGAACTCACAAGGAATCCAACAAACAATGAAATTGTGAATTACTAATGAATATTTTTCTTGTTTGCTAGCTCTTTACACCATCTTAAAGCTTTTCCACTAAATATTGATCGATCATCTTTGGGCATTCCAAGAAAGAAAAAAAGTAATATTTATTGTTTAAGTTGACTTAAACAGACATTTGGTCCTTTAAGTGGCACGATTTGATTTTAGTGTATTAACATTATTACAACTTTAAGGTTGCAAACCCAAGTACAAGTTGTGTCGAATAATAAATTTTTCAAAAATTTGAGGTCGATTCACAGGGAAGTTTAAAAATTTTGAGTTTATATTTCTGAAAAAAGATAGATTGAATGTGGTTTAGATTATAAAAAAAAATGTTACAACTAAGAAATCAAAGTAATAAAAGTATTGAAAATTATGGATCCGCACTTGAGTTTTGGATAGAGAAATAATTATTTATTCTTTTTTTCTCTTTTAAATACCACAATTGAAATTCATACATAATGAAGGTTCCAATAAGAATACGTTATCAAATAGTTAATGCATTAAAGTAATCATAATATTATCTTACTATTTGTAAATTATCTCTCAACACCAATACTAGTTTATGAGATCAAGTATTTATGCACACCTTTATCTACAACAAATCAAAGTTTCACGTTAGCAATTTGTGGAGTAGAATCGTATAATAAGCTAAATGAATCCAAGTATTTGTTATGTCATCGACGATACATAAATCAAAAATCACCACAACACAAGAAGGGTTTCAATCAAAAATTAAAATAATAATACAACATACCTAAACATTATACACCTTTATAACCGTTCCTCTTCCTCCATCAAGTGGTTCACTATTTTCCTTAACTAAATGAAATTTAGAAAGATATAATGGAAGTAGAAAATACTAAAAATAGAAGAAAAATTAAAGAATACATTTCTATTACTACTAGAAAACGTAGTTTAAAGAAAGATAACAATAAAACTTTCTTTCCCCCTCTAAAGGTTTTGTGTGTCTTAAATACCACCCAAAAATCTCTATTTATAGTAGAAGAATGTCTAAATTAATATCACCAAATTCACTCCAAATTAACTTCAAATGTGCTCTAAATTCACATATCATTTTCATATTTAAAATTTGTCATATATTGTTCTCCATGTAATCATCTGATTTTGGAAAAGTGATCAACATAAAAGTTGTAGATTTGTCTGGAAGCTTTGTTTTTCAACTTAAATCATCTAATTCCAACTATTAGAGAGAAAGTTATGCTTAATTTAAAAAAATATATTATCATAGATAGATCATTTCTAATACATAGACTTGGACGAATTTTTTGTTATAATTAAAATTGAATTAGGCTGAGTTTCTAATAACAAAGTTGTAGTTCTATCTATTGGCTTTCAAATAAAGTAAGATCAAGGTTTATAAGGCTTTAAACATGGAGTTATGCCCAAAATACAAAAAATAAACAAACATGCTTATTTTGAATTTAATGCAAGCCCAATAATCATTTGCAAAGTCCAAGTAATTTTTTGCATTTAAACAAAAATGACTCTGTTCTTCTAATTGTGATGCTTATTTGATCTAATGAAATATTACGTGTTAACTTGCTCACAAAACGTATTGTTTTCTTTGATTTTATTTTGGCTCTTTTTTATCTTTTTTTGTTCATTGACAAGAATAAAGCAAGAAAAATATAAAGAACTTGATGCAAAAATGTCAAAATTTGTATTTATCAAATTTCTCCACATTTAACCATTGCTCGTCCTCGAGCAAGTCTAAAACAAATCTAAACTAATTTATTTTTGTAGGAAATCACGATTGCATTTACTATATGTAACAAATCTTTAAACCCTTAAGGGGCCCATAGAGGACAAGTTATTATCTCGTGAGGGTTTCCAGCAGTGATACCCATAAATACCTATGATAATTAACTTCTAACTACTATTCTCAGAAAGCAACAAAGTAATATAGTCTAACCCGTAGTCATTCAAAAGTTAATACATTTCAACAATAAGCTTACTCAAGTATGTGTGTGAATAGTTAATGTCAATAGTGAGGAAACCATGCATGTTTCAAAAAAGTGAAATCTTATAGAACCTCATAAAAACCATTACTCAATCTCTAATGGAAGAGTTAAACATCATAAGCTCTTCATTTGGTACAAATCTCCACTACATCGAAAACACCACACGAAATCAAAAGGTTTTCAACAAATATTGTAATGGAGCCAAAGGATAGTGATGTGCCTAATAAATAAAAGAATATGATGTAACCAAAATTCTAAAAATTTTATGGGATTAGAAACATAGAGTTTATTAATGAAAAATTCTCATATTCCACGAATTTCAACACATGGGATTATTGTTATTGAATTAGACCCCTCTTTATCATTCTTATTGATTTTGCAAAATTTCATTTTTAGTTGCAACTCATAATATTTTTAACACTTTGCGATATTTATTTATTTATTTTTTTTATGAAGAGAAACTCCTCCACACTTATCTTCTACTCCAACTCAAATTTTTGTTGTAAGTTAACCTTGTCAATGGAATATCTCTTAAATTCCAAATTATTTTTAGAACAAGGGTAGGATAATAATGTATTTAGGCTAGATAAGAAGATATGGTTATCACATAAAAAAAGTTTATTTATTAAAAGGCTCAAAGTGGTATACAATGGGGGATATTCTTGGAATAGCATATGGAAAACAAACTGATTTGACCATGGTGCTAGAAAGCCTAATGCCTTAATTATTTTTCAAGTGGTGCTTAATCAATCGTTCACCTCAACAGTCTAAAAGAAATGTTATAATACTTAAACTCTACATGTCGAAAATTCAATTAATGATTAAAGTGCGGGCATATGAATTACCTATTTTAACATGCTTATCTCCACACCAAATAACATAACTATTTGTGAAAAAAATTTGAGTATAGTTATCACAAAAATATATTAACCAAAGAACAATATCAAATATTAAAGTAATGCCCATCATCAATCAAACCACATTATTCGTGATTAATTTTAATAATTGAAATTGAAAGAACATCTACAACTCTCAACCCAAGAGACAATGCCTCTAGAAACTCAATGGATATTGATCCCTCACTCATCTCACCTACTGTAAAGGGCGGAAAACAACCTGAAGAAGTTGGACTAGAAGCACCCCGATTATGAGGGGCAAATTTCCAAGCCGCTGAGTCGGTGTCTTGGCTGAGTGAAGGTATGCCTTGTCGAGCTAAGGCAAGATCATCTTGGCCAGCGAGGCTACGCCTCCCCTAATCAAGGCACCCCCACCTTAGACGGGCGTAGTGCCACCTCACCCTTCGACTTCACTACCCTCAATCGTCTCTCCCACCACCTACCACGTCTGCAGTGGTGGCACTCCCATCATGCTCTTCATGCATTAAATCTCCACCTAGGGCACTACTACATTCCGATGACTAGTCCCCTATGACAAAGAGAAGAGAAGGAACAAATAATTTTAGAGAAATAAAAGTTATGAGAGAAAATGACAAATTTTGTGGGAACTCATGGCCTCTAAATATAAGAATATGAATGATGCCTCCCCTTTAGAACGTTGCTACCCTTGTATACACCTCTTTACCAGAAAATTATTATGAAGCTAAAATAATTTGATTAATTAACTCCCAACCATATCTACTTTGCCATCTACCACGGAGTTAGGGGCTGTATGAGGGACATATTTTAATTAAACAAAAAAAAATTAGTCCAATAATGCATACGAGCCCAAGAGAGCCAAAATACATTAAGAATCTTGGCCTCTCTCCCAATTTGAACACCTATAAATATCAACCTTCATATTATTTTTAAGGTACATGATTCATTTGTACCTGTACAGCTTTAAGTTTAGTTTTTATTTTTTTTTCTTTAAAATATCTATTAACTTAAGTATTGGACGATTTTTCCCAAGACAACCTAAGACCCTTAACCGTTAAGGCAAGGACCCAATTAGCAAGAGGCTGTCCGATAGGAGATCGTTTCATGGAGTATATTTTTTATCGTCCAAATTATTTAACATAGTACATACCGCATCTATTACAAATTCAACCATGTATGTTTATTGTAATACCGTGTGCTGTAACTAGGGATAATGGTAAATGAATTATAAAATCATGGTTCAAAGTCGGAGTATAAACGATAATACAAATGTTGTTCTACGGCATATTGAGATGTTATAATGTTATAAGTAATAAATACATTATAGAATGATAAAAAAAAATCTATATAAAAAAATTGATAAAACAACTGATTAGTACAAAGTAAAACTTGTCCTCCATCAAATACTAAAAATGTCGAACATAACATTATTGTTAAATTTAAATTTGTAATAACAAAAAGCCCACTAGAACTATGCAAGTAAATATTCATGAAACTATAACGATACATCCACCAAATAATAGTACAAAATTAAGTAGTTCTCCAAAAAGGAAGGTAAGCTTCATTACAGGGTATAATATCTGATCTTATTTGGTATTATCATCAATAATATCCGATTAAACAAATGATATCGGCCAATACAATTTATATGTTCTATTTTCTATGGATATATGTATACTGGTCGAATAACATGTATTGTCTGATTTCTTTAGATTGACAATGGATAATCCAAATACATATTAGCTATATCATCGGTTAATATCAAATCTAACAGTACTTTGAACTATAGTAAAAATAGGGTGATAATCCAAATCCATCGCCAATTTGCATCCATTCAGGGTAGAGCTAGGATTTTAGTATCGGAGGCAAGATTCATCGTCAAATTATTATCTTTTTATATATAAAAATATTTTCTTATTTATTATAATTTTTTTCTTGACTAATTATTAGAAACTAAAATGTAAATAAAAATACAATAAATGATACTTATACATAAATATTTCATATATATTATATTTGCTTAAGTGTTCGAATAAAAAACTAACTTCTAAACGAAAATAAAAATCAATTCTAATTCATCCAACACAAAACAAAAACTAACTTACAAAGTTAGAAAATATGATTTGTAAATTAAAATAACTCATAGTTTAATCACAATCTATGTGTCATTATTAAGTGTTCAAAATTTTCTTATTATAATAAAATAAGTATTCTTAAAATAAAATATAATTTATATAAGTAGCTATAAATTTTTAAAAGATTACTTAAGAAAAAGTTTAATCGTGATAAATATTTTAAATAAAAAAAATTAATTTTTAATTTTTAATTGTGATATTGTGATATTGTGTCCCATAGGATAATTGAAATTATATAAGAATCTAACTTCATTAGACCAAACAAAATTAAAATGTAAATGAAATACAAAATATTGGACAAAAGAAACATAATAAAAATAAATAAACTAAGTAAATGTGTTTGAAAATATTTTAAAAAATCAATGAAATAATATATTTTAAAAAACTAATGAAGTTCTTAACTACTTTTATTGTGAAAGAAACTCGTTATTAAAATAAAAATAATTTTTAATATTAATAAAGATTTATAATAACATATCGAAAATAGAATTTGCCAATCACTCTTGCTTTTCAAAACTAGTGTAAGAATTTGAGCATTATTTCATAACCATTAATCATATTAAGTAATTTTTATATCATAGAAAACTTACACTTATAAATTTTTAAAAAATAAAAATTAGTATAACTTCAAATAATTAGCAACAAAAGTAGAATTAAATAAGTAAAAACTAAAAAATAAAACCAAAAAATAATAACAATGAGTATTTTTTGACTAAAATATGTCATATTTGTAGAAACGAAATCATAATAAGATTTTAAAAATTAGTACAAATACCTTTTAGTACTTTGAATCAATAATGAATTTTGTCACCTAAATTTCTGAAAAAGTGAAGTTTCAAAATAATTTTAGAACGTCTCTAAATTTATTGAATTTACATATTCAATATAGGATTATAAAAATTTGAGGAGAGCGGCTGGAATAATTTAATTATTCAAGAAGGACAAATTTTTAAATTTACTAAAACTTACATATTAAAAATGTAATTATAAAAAATTGAAATGAAATCTTTAGGATAAATCGATTGATACATAAAGAGATGGAATCCCCCTTTGTTTTCATATCCGAGAGAGAACAAGGGAGGGAAAATTTTGGAAGACAAGTGAATAAATTCTCAGTTAGTCTAATTAAGTCTACTGACAAGCATTAATGAAGAAACTTGTGACATGTTAATTCATGTTAACGGGGTGGAGATGCCAATTCAGTGATCATCTAGTGATGAGATGAGATACAAATATAAACTTATAGATTAATTAAAATTTGATTATGAGAGTCAACCGATCAGATTATGCAAGTCAGTAGAACTTGTTAATTCATGTGAACGTGTGCTGGTAATGCCCATTGGTACGTAGTCACCTAGCCACATGCAAATGTGAGTACTTTAAGTATATGATATCATATGGTTTCACATATGTAATAGATATCATGTAATATTGTGATCATCTTGTCAGGTTCCAAGTAAACTGCAATTAAGAAATTGCAAGTTGATATTTACTATTAAGCATTCACACTACTGGTTTCACATTATCTCAAGTATTTAAACATAACAAGCGTGTCATAGCAGATGAAGAAAAATGCAATTTGCTAGGCTTTCACACTGACTAGGAATAATGTCTTCTTATTTTGTTTGATGTAGTCTTTTAACGTTAATAAACATTTATTGGACTCAGCGCAATCCCGTGTTCGAAATCCTCTCAAAGTATATAACCTTAATAACTCATAAGAAAGTGACAGCCAAGTAGCCAACCCATCTCTAAATATATTATAGAGAAGTTTTTGACTTTAAATGAGTTGAGTTAAGAGTGAAGGATTTGGTTAACCTGCCCACAACATGGCCATTGCATCCTGCATAATGAATATTATGTCACCCTATATATCTATTCAGATTGAATAAAAATCACTATAATTTGAATTCTTAAGGCTCAATATAAATTTTATTTGTAGTTCGACAAATTACCAAATTTTATTTGTCTGGTCCAGCCTGTTTGTAATTGAAATTTGAATAATCAATTTGGATAAGAATTTCATTTTTCAAATAGTATTCTAAAAATTTAACCAAATAACATGTATGCAAAAGAGGAAGAAAAGTATATATATATATGAGCCATAGTAGTGTCAAAGCATTATATGAAAGCGTTTTTGTGCCAGTGTCAAAGCAATAATGTTAAAGAGATAAAAAGCAACTGTCATTTTAAAAAAATGTTAAAAGATATTTAGAGGGTGGATACTGCACCCAATATATCTGTACCAATTGGAATATAAGGTAGGTGTAATATTGAATGATTAAGTAAATTTTGTAGGATTATGACTTATAGTTGAATCAAGAGTTAGACCATTTGTCTTTAAGACGAAAACAACTAACTTCTTATGATAGTTGTATTACAAATTACAAAAACAATGAATAAGAGGTGTTTAAAAACTCTCTTATAAAACTTGAAAGTAAGGAAGAGAAGAAGGATTTGAGAGAATTGAAATTTCAGAATCAAGGGTCTTTTTTATAATTGTGAAAAATTGTAAGTGAAAAAAAACACACCTCTTGAAAATATTGTGATTGAATAGATACTTAATACTTTCTGGATCGCCATGTTTGTTCGTTACTGACTAGATAGGCACCACTATCCAACAAATGCTATTTGGCGCTAACTAGACACTAATTCACTTCATCAGCTATTTTCATACTACCCCACACATCATCATCTTAGTCAGTCCGATTGTCATGTTTAGACCTGGCACAAAAAACCTCCGAAAATTAATGACATGAACTCTAATTTGGGAATTTATAAATTTTGGAGAAAATTACCCCCTGGCATCCTACAAGGACAAAATAAAAAATAATAATAACATGACGTGGATTCTACTTAAACAATTTAAAAAATAAAATATAAAATGAACAAAAAATAACTATTTTTTCCATAACCTACATAAAAAAATAATTAATCACAAAAGAACCACAAAAAAAGATTATTGAATAAGTAATATTTGTAAGTTTTTTTAATACACATATAAAACTGAAAACAACCATCTATCATCAAATAATTTATATTATTTATTATATTTGTATATATTTTTTATAATCTATATATTCAACTACAATTTATAAGAAAAATAATTTTTGATAAATCTACATTATCTCTTGAATTCTTTAAAATTATTTTAATAAATAATACTTTTAGATATAATTTTTTTGATCAATTGACAAAAATAATTCTATAATTTTTAAAAAGAAAATTACTAGTTTATTATTATTTTTCTCCATCATCATCATCTTCTTGACAAAAATAATTCTACAATTTTTAAAAAGAAAATTATAATTTTTTTATTAATTGTTTTTCTTTTTTCCTCCATCATCATCATCATCATCATCACTTAATTATTTTCTATATTTTTTTCTTTATTTTATATTCTTGAAAATTAAAAAACTATTTAAATATATTATTTATTATTGAAGTTAAATATGTTTTATAATTTTAAATACTGAAATTTTACTAACATCTTATTTCTTTATTTTATGTAACTATCTAATTTATTTATTTTTTGAAAATAGAGAGATTACTTAAAAATAATATGTAAACTATTTTCTATTTTACTTATTATGGAATTTTAAATAATTTGTAATTCTTAAATATGAAATTTCAGTTAACATCTTTTTCTTTTATTTGTTGTAAATTTTTGAAATTATTCTACATTTTTGAAATTTAATTAATTATTTAATTTCTAAATAATTTTCCTATTTACGCATATTTTAATTTTATTGAAAAAAAATAATGAAAAGTATATCCAAAAAATTTAGAATTTTTTTTTAGAGAAAGATGATTTGTTTCTTTTTAAAAAATAAATTCCTTTAATATATTCTTAATTATATCAAAGGAATTTAAAAATATTTATTTTTTCGTCTAATTTTTTTCGCTTGGCAAGGGAAATTCCACCATTTTTGTTTCCCCCCTTCCACATTATTGTCACGTTACGTAATTTTTCCTCCAAATCCAAAAATCCCAAATTGGTGTCCAGCTAAGCAAGTCCCGGTTGAATTTTGTGCTAGCAATTATCTGCTAAAATTAAATTTTCTGACCAAAAAAAAATGAAATGTGCCAAAGTTTAAAAATTAAAATTGGACAAATTGAAAGACCAAATGTCTACCTATACAACTTATAGAACCGATTTTGCAATTTTCCTAATATAAAGACAACATATTCGAAATCAGACTAAAATTACAAGGCAACCTGCCAACAGAAAGCTATCCAACAATATTCTCATAGAAGATAGAAACAATTAGATGTTCTAAGATTTAACAGTAGTATTCAAAATAAATATACCATTTGTATTGCTTGCTACCACCAACAAACAGAGCAAAGCTAGATATGAGGTTACACGTATAATTATTTCCACTTTTTTTTAAACTCCCATTTAATACTCCATGCCGAGTCAATGAGGAATATGATATTGGAACAAAGTGAGTATATCATTAAAACCTGCTAGTTAAAAAAGGAACAAAAAAAAAAAAAAAAAAAAAAACCCAAATGCTTATCCATCTCGAAACAATCACTATGGATACCAAAGCTAAGGTTTTAAAAAGTTCCCATTATCTCATAGAAAATGAGAAAGGTATTGGAAAGGTTATACACTGACACCAACAAGGCGGCAGGAATGATTTGCCCGCCCCACACCATAACATGTATAATTGGACCACTTTGAGCTGCATTATTAGAAGCTAACCAATCAACGTGCAAAAATAGACCTAATCATAAGGTAATTTACTCAATTTCTGGAATCCGTTCAATTGCTCTAAAGCATAGAATTTTGAGGGAAACCGAGTTAGAATCTGTTTCCATTTTATTAAATTAAGTTAATCAGTTTATCACAATCGTGATGTTTTAAATAATGTTCTAACATTAATTAGAATATGAAGATAAATGCATAGTTAAATTAAAATTAACACAAAAAAATTTAACGAGGTTTTGATATAAAATATTCTACTACTCGTGACCACACCCAAAGAGAAAACAATTTACTATCAGTAAAGGAATTACACAATACAATAATAGGATCTATAAAAAAAAACAAAGACCTCCTCTTTGTTTTTTATGTCGTTTTTGTATTGCTCCACCTGGACTTGTTTGCGAGATCCTCTCAACTTGAATTTGTTTCGTTGAAATTCTTTCAACACTAAACCTTTTCAGACAATAGAGCGTCTTCTTTTGAAAACTCACTTCTTTCTCCTAAATGATGTATAATAGGTACTAGCATCTTCTCCCGAAAACCCACATTCTTCTCCTAAAAGATTTTCATTGTGATGTTCCAACACTGTTTGGAACACACGTATAACTCCAGAAAACTTTGAAGCTTGATTCTTGATCAAAGATCACTGAATTCTTTTGGAGACGGAATCTGCTGCACTTTTCTAAATATTTTTTATGAATTCCACAGCTCCAGACTTATGAAGATTTGTGTCTTTTATATACACAAACTTCATAAGTTGATTTCTAATCAATTACATAGAAAATTGCATAATCTAACACAAAGACTTTTCAAATCAAATCTTTCTATGTTTAACAAAGATATAGAATCAAATTACAACTCAAATTTCTACTCTAAATAACAAGAATCGGATGCTCCATCTTGGTAGAAAATTTGGACGGTTGTTCTATGGAAAGTTCTATGAAGCTTGACTTATTCGGATAAGGCAAGTACAAGATATCAAATCTCTTCACCAATTGGTCATAAATTTATTTGAAGATATCTTGAGAATTTATTTTCATAAATTCCTTAAGCTTATCTTTAATAAATTTAATCCAATATGAAAAGTATGTATAGTTTTAATCCTATAAGAAAATAAATATTCAAGAATTAATCTTGCATTAAAACTCATATAAAATCATGGAAACTCAGCTTACCTTTTGTAGAAGATCTAATAAAATCAACTTTTGTTTTGCACAAACAATGTCAACAATTAATTAAGTCACGGACTTAACAATCTGCCCCTTTGGCATTTTTTTGTTAAAACATACTTACTTGCCTTAATATGTCAAAGCATGTGTAAAATAGGAATGTTCTAACATAAAACATAACCTCAATAATATCAATCAAAACATGCATAACCTGTTAGAACATTGGTGCAGACATCAACTAAAACATGCATCTCCTCATCACTACCAACATTTTGTAGCAGCATTCATCACTGGAATTTGACTCAAGCTCAAAGCTTGGAACTTATCTCCCATATTTTTGGCTAAAAATGCCAAATGATCACCTCCAACGATCCTCAAAATTAACTACAACTACGAGAGTAGAAGCTTCCCCTAGCTGCCTTATGCTCCAGATAGTTGTATGGACCTACATCAAAAGATGTTCCAACGGAAACAAAGATGATGTTCCAATATCAGATGGAACATGAGAAGATCCAGATATATCAATTTCTTACAAATAATATTTGAATTGATATTCGAATACTAAGTAAAATATACTATCAGCTTACTCCCCTTACAGTTATTATCAATAAAAAAAAATATAGTGCAAGCAAATCCAGCTACAATCAAACATTGACCTTAATCAACCATCTCATGAAACATAAACTCCCCCTAAGTTTTTGGTCTCAAGTTAAAAATGCAAAACCAAATTAGCATGCACAAATCAGTCATATATAAATCAAATAATTAGTCAAGACCATTAGAAGCATTTTCTTTTTTACTTGTTAGACTCCACCACTCACATTTTCACATGTTGTCTCATTTATTAAGAAATTATTTGAAAATGAGATTGGGATAAGAAACCGTGGTCCAACACAAGTACACAACTAGGCTTTCATACTTATCTAAGTTAATTGATGCACACAACTCATGATATGCCTTAGATCATGCCTAAAATGCAAAAATAGATAATGCACAAACAAATTGAAACGTGTTTTAAACACGCCAATTTCAGATTTCACAACTCCTAATTCCAAAACATCAATAAGAAAATTCAAACTAAAATCCATTTTGCTATTGAACTTAAGAATAATTGCAGATTTTTATTCCACAATTTTTATGCCAGAAAATAGTTTTTTTTTCACTCAATTTAGAAATTAAATGTCATTCAACACAAAATAATGTTCTATCAGTGTTCGAACATGCGGTGAGAATATGGATATAGCCAGTCAATAGCTTTTACTCTAACTCAAGGGTAACTTTTTCTTACGGTAGATCGTCCTCTAGATATTTGTAATACCTAGGCCCAAATTACTAATAAGTAGCTTTCACTCCATTGAGTTAGGTAGCTTTTTCTGTCAAAGGTCCAAGTTCTTATGTTTAATGTAAAGTTCAAACATTACCATGGAACATCTATGTCAAATATTCAAGTTCAATATCAAAACAAATAAATTTGTCATTCCCAAATTGAGATCCCAAAACTGAACTTTTCAAAATTTATTTCTTTTAGGCTCACAATGAAATATGCCTAATGCAAATCCTAGCAAAAAAATTCTAACCTAAGTTCTATCATGCCAACAAACTGTTGGAACACAAAACGATGATACTTTATGCTTCATGATGTTCTAACATTGGAATTGAACATGCATTATAGAACACAAACATCCAAGGACTTTTTCAATGCAATGAAATTTTGTGCATCATAGCCTTGGTAAATATGTCAGGCAGTTGGTTCTTAGTTGTAACATGATCAATTATCACAGTTCTATTTTCAATCAACTTTTTAATAAAATGGTAATACATGTTAATGTGTTGGTTAGACTTTTAAAGTTTAAGTACCCTAGTTTCTGGTGCCAAATTTCTGACTTATCGTGTGTCGTGTTCAAACATAAGATCTCATATTCTAACATGTAACAGTTATCAAAACACATTTGTTAGTATTGTAAAAAACCTTGACATAAATCTTTTGTAAATTGGACAAAAAGTTCATGGTCACATAATTGGTTAATACTTATCAAATTTGCCTCAAATCCTTCCACAAGCAAGACATTTTTCAATCTAGGTAGACCTCTAACATCAAGTGTCCTTTTCTCAAGAACACGACCTTTGACACCATCATCAAAAGTAACATAACCTTTTTCAACAATTTGAAAATTTGTCAAATTAGCTTTGTTACCAGTCATGTGCCTAGAACAATCATTATCCAAGCACCAAGAATCATTAGAGCATGCTTCTAAAGACATGTACGCAATATTACACCTATGATCTAATTCTCTAATCCAAATTCTGAGGAAAATTATTTTTCAGATTAGTTTTAATTCTTAGTGTATGTTTAGGGGCGGATTTTGGTCTATGTTCAAACTTTCTAGAAAATATTGTTCTAACATGCTTTTCATTCCATAAGTCATTTTTCAATTTTGAAACACCTAGGACGTATATTGCCAAGAATGTGATAGTAATAGCAGATTGGTACGAACCTTTTTGTCTGAGGTTTTTGAAAATTATTTTTCTTACTAGAATCAAAGATAGAGGGTTTTGCTTCAGCTCCTTTCAAAAATTCAATCTTTGATTTGGTATCCTTCTTTGTGTTTGAACACTCACCAATATAACCAACGTATTGACGATTTCCTCCAACTTGTCCACAAAAGAGGATTTCATCCAAAAGTTATTTTGGTCCTTTCCAACTCAGCAAGTGTGTCATTGAGCATCTTGTCATTCTCAACAATCTGGAGTTTGCAATGTTCCAACTTATGTTCGAACTTCATTTTTTGGCATGAAAGCTCAACAACCTATTCGTCCAATGACTTATTAGTCTCACAGACTTCAAGACATTTTTAGTACATCTGGTTATACACTTTCTTGATTTCCGCAATACTTGGTTCATCATCACTGCAGTGTCAAAGTTGTTTTGAACAACTTTTTCTTTATATTTTGCTACAGTATTAGTACTAGCTTCAGAACCACGCGATGTTCCAACTGGTATTCCAACATGACTTGTAACATAGCACTTTTTAGAGAGAACAATGTTCTGATTTATCATAGAACATAGTGCCACATGATTGCTATTGTGCTCATCATCATCATCCTGACTATTCTTAGACTCCTCATTACTCCAAGCTGTTTCTGGTGAATGTCTTTTCTTCTTAAGAGTGTTGACACATTAAGCTTGGATATACCCATATCCTCCACATTTTTTACATTGATTTTTCTTGTTGTTCTTGAAATAAGAAGAAGAAGGATTAACAACACTTTTAATTTTCTAAAGATTAGAACTTTTACCTAATTTAGTCGACTTGTTCTTGTTATTCACTTCCTTCAAGAATTTATCAAAACTCTTTATTAACTGCTCAAGTGAGTCTGTCATTTCATCACTCTCATCAAATTCGTCTATCATAGATGATGTTTGAATATCATATTGAACATCAGCTTGAAAAGCAATTCCAATGTCTTTTTATCTCTTGTTGTGCTTGAAGTTCATCTCAAAGGTTTGCAAGGACCCCATTAGTTCATCTAACTGCATGGTTGTAACATATTTTACCTCTTCAATGACAGTAACTTTGTTAGCAAATCTCTTGGTATTGACCTTAAAGTCTTTCTAAGTAGTTTAGTATCTGAATACTTCTCACTTAAAGCATGAACCTCATTTGCAATATCACATAATTTAGCATTAAAATCAACAATAGTTTCATCCTCATGCATTCTAAGATTCTCAAACCTAAAAGCTAACAGTTGTAGTTTAGAGAGTCTTATGGATGGAGTCTCTCCATAGGCGACTTATAAGATGTCCCAAGCCTCATTTGCTGATTCACAAGTTGAGATGAGACTAAATTGGTTTGCTTCAACTGCGTCAAATATGGCATTCAAAGCCTTAGAATTATCATTGGCAAGACGATTTTCATTAGTGGACTACTTGTATTTGGGCTTTGAAATTATGTTCTTATTCACATCCTCAACCATCGGGTGATTCTTGTTGGGTTTACGCGATCCCAGGAAATGTATACGCAGTGGAATTTAAAAATTTTCAAAAATATAAATATATATTACATCATATGTAATTAAAATGAATCCCATAACCCTTTCACAATTACTCAGTTGTGCATTTTCTAATAGTTAAAGTAAGAAAGTTTCAAAAACCCTTACATTGATTTTCATTATGGCTGATGTAGGGATTGAAACGATTCAAATTATTATCCCTACATGAAAGTATTTCTATTTTCTTCAATTCAAAACCCATTTGATTGAAATCTGACTCGCTTCTGCGATCCCAAATGTTATCCCTCTAATGGTATCCACACATTGGATGCCCACTCGCAACCGAATCCTATGCTAGTAGTTTTTGATTCGATAATTCTATTCCAAAATAATTTTGTTTGGAACAAGAACACACTAATAATTAGTATTTTAGATATTTAATTTAATTCTTAATTCAACAATTGAATCAATAATTAAACTATATAAAAGATTGGCGAACTTTTAGAGATTGAAAGTAAAAAGATGGACGAATCATTCCATTATCTAATCTCCCAATTGAGCCTAGGGCATAGATGTTAAGTCGAAACCTCATTAGCTTAGGTGTGGGCATGTAGAAAGCCCATAAAGAAATTGGATTGAGAATCTAATTCCTAGAAAGTTGAATTAGGAATTCAATTTCTAAGAGGTAATAAGGAAAAAGGAAAGTTCTTATAGGATAAGGAAACTTACTAAAAGAGTTGGAGATAAGAAAGGAAGAAGAGTCCTACATGAGAAGGACTTGTGGTAGCCTTTATTGGCAATCTTCTTGGACATTTTTATGGGGCTTTTATTGCAGATTTTTATTGAAGAAAAAACATGGACAACAACCCTTCTCCCTTGAAGAAAAATAGTTTTTTTCATAACTATGTTTCTATTTCTAGTAGTTTGACTGATGATGAACAATTAGAAAACCCCACATCTAATATTCATCCAACCTTAGCCAACGATTTTAGAGTCAAGTACAGTGGAACACATAGGAGATTCACTTATTCATCTAGATAGGTGACGGATCCTTTGTTGGCCACTCATCAATCTCCATACATGAAGATATTACACCCAATATAAACCCCTTATGATTGTCATGCAAT
Source organism: Paulownia fortunei (assembly GCA_019321725.1). Classification (NCBI taxonomy): domain Eukaryota; kingdom Viridiplantae; phylum Streptophyta; class Magnoliopsida; order Lamiales; family Paulowniaceae; genus Paulownia; species Paulownia fortunei. The sequence continues at coordinate 7,762,742 of CM033109.1, read as the reverse complement.
CGAGAAATACATCAAAGTACAACATGTCATGCACAAGGTTATCATGGTGCCTCAAGTCCACGGACTAATTCTTGCACTATCCTAATGAGAAAATTTCCATTCGACAATAGAATTTTTGTAATTGAGAATTTTCAGATGAGGTTGTTCAGTGTACTTGTTTCCAACAAGCACCCACATACATGCATTAGTGTCTCCACACCAATACCTATGGAATGAGGCATCCTCTTTTTAAGTCTGCATCGTATGAGCAAGTCTCAATGGGATCAATGATGTCCCATCTTATTGATCCTTGACTTAGAATATTTTAAGATCACAGTCTTAGAGGCATATTCCACGATCACCATCATATGCACAACCATGCCCCATAGCTATGTGTGATCTAAGGACTTTATCTAATTCTTATGATGAATTTAAGATAAAAATTATAATTTAAATGATATTAATATAAATAAGAATAATTCACAAGAGTATAAGAATGGCCAAATTAATTGGCTTGCCGGACACTACTCTAACAATCTCTCACTTGCCCTAGAGATAATTACCCTCATATTAAGGCCCATCTTCCCCAGATGTCCTTCAAATACTTATCTAAAGGGTTAAATCAGTGGGTCTGCTATGTTATCTGCCGAGGTAAATCTTTCCACAATAATGTTGCCTCTACCAGTGATTTTCAGAATCACGATATCGCCAATCTATTTATGCTTGGATCCTTTGATGAGACCTTAGCTTCTTTGCTTGTGCAATAGCCCCCATTGTTATCGTAGTACTCAGTACTCAATCAACAATGGTTGAAACTACATCTAATATTTGAATTAAGTTCCTTATCCAAACAATCCATTTTTGCAGCATCCTATGCCTCGATGTATTCAACCACGATGGTGGAATCCACGATTATTATAAGCTTGGAACTCTTTCCAACTAACCATCCCGCCATTTAGGATGAACACGAATTTAGACTTCAAGTCATCTACTTTAAACTAAAAACTAGATGAAGCATCTTAGTTTTAGTTCTCCATAACCGTACTCTAAGAAAAAATTCTTAGTGCTTCATAAGTATTAAAAATCGTCTTTACGGCTTTCAATACTTTTTGCATCGAAATTGATATTTTTTTATAACACTCAGAGCATTTCTACATCAAACCATGTATATAGATTTACATATTTTATGCTTTCTTTCAAAGATGCATAAAACATGTGAGTCATTACTTCTCTTTCTTTTAAAAGTCTTTGGGGATGAGGACTTCGAAAGAAAAATCCCATGACTTATAAACAAGAATCTCTTCTATGATTCTTCCATGCTAAACTCTTTTAGCATCTAATCTATGTACTTGGATTTAGGATAGTCCAAGCATCCTTTCAGATCTATCTCTATAAATCTCAATCCTCAATCCCTAGGATGCTTATCCCAAATCTCTCTTGGAGACTTTGTAGATGACAAGTCTTAGTTGACCGCAACATTTCTACATCATCTCTATGAGTAAAATATCATCAACATGAAATAAAACAATCATCACCATACTCCCACTAACCCTCTTATACACATATGGCTCATTCGCATTCCTAAGAAAACCAAACCATTTGATTGCTTTAGAGAATTGAATGTTCCACATTCGAAAAATTTATTTTGAGTTCTTAACAGATATTTGAAGCTTGCAAACTTTTTGTTTGCGTATATTTGATATAAAGACCTCAAACTGCTTAACTTATATCCCTTTCTTAATACCCCTATTTAAAAAGACGGTCTTCATATCCCTTTGCCATATCTAGTAGTCATAATACGTAGATATAACTAGCATACTCCAAATGGACTTTAGCATCATGTCTGGTAAAAGGTATTCTCAACATTCAACACCTTGACTTTGAGCGTAACACTTTGCTACCAGTTGTGTCTTTATAGGTCACCACCTCCCCATGTTCTTTAATTTATATTTGCAGACCCATTTGCAACTAAGGGGAATCATTCCCACTTATGGGCCCACCAAGGTCAAACCTTGTTGGAGTACATAGAGTCCATTTCGAATTGCATGACATTTCACCATTTTCCAAATTAATGTCCTACATCATTACTCCTTAGTTAGATTAATACTTAAAGAGGAGATCTTCCTTGCTACTCTCTAGCAAGAGACTCTTATCCTATAAGTAGTCCCGAAATCCTTTCAAATCTCATTGGAGGTTGTGTACTAGAAGTTTTAGTAATTTGTTCATACACTATTGCCACTTGTGAGACAAACTATGGTTCTTGAACTGTTTCAAGTTCTATAATCTAGCCATTCCTATCTAATAGAAGTTGTTTTTTTGCATCCCTAGAAAACAAACTCCTTTGTTCTTAGGAACCATAGAATTGGTATCTTTTAGATTCATTTGGATACCCCATAAATTTGCATAAGCTGGATTCACATCCATCTTATCCCCCACTAATTGCTTTAAAGAAGCAGGCCCCTTTATACCCTTAGGTATATATGCGAGGGGTCTTTTACCACATCATATCTCATATGATGTTTTGAGCACTGATTTAGATGATATCTTTACTTGATAAGAATATCATCGATTCTAGAGTGACTTCCCAGAATGAAGGAGGAAATTAGTGAAACTCAACTTGGATTCACTTAAAGTGAGAATCTAATTCTCCATTAGATAATCAAGAACTTACCACCTTAGTATTCTCTTCCTCGATCACATTGATGGATTTAATACTTTGGCCGATTTAATTCTCTACTTCATGTTTAAATTCTTTGAACCCTTCAAAGGATCTTAGAATAATGAAGTAAGAATAGTTCGCTTGTACACTAAAACTTAGTGGACTACTTACGTCCTTTTGGATCACATCCAAAGGTGTGGTTTGCTCCATTTGTCCCACAAATGGTGATTTGGTCATATTTTCCTAGAGATAAGATTTACAAGTTGGCACATCATGCAAGTCCAAAAGGTCAAGCAAATGTACCATCTTTTGAACTCTTTCTTTAGAGATATGACATAATCTAGTTTACCACAAGTATGCACTGTTTTGATTATCTAATTCTTAGATTGCTTTGTTGATTATATAGCATGGAATATTGGGATTGTATAGTTCATTTGTCAATGTAGCAAAGACAATTAACTAATACTATCCGAATTCTATCCAAAGTTAAGTGGATCATTCCTATAGCCAATAAAGCAACACTTTCTTATTCTCAAGCTTAAGGATCATCTTTTATCTTAGTCTCCATATTTCTTGTCATCCACTGCAACCTCTTACAAAGATGGGATCATATCCGATATTCAATATCCAAGAAAAAATTTATCAACCTTAATGGTTGATATCAACAAAGTATAAACTTGAATTAGAACCCCTTCTAATTTAAATAAGCAAGTCAATACTTGTATTTCCTCTTTCTATGCCCTAATATCCACAATGATGACAAACATCTATATTGAGCTGGTAAGTTTGTTTGTTTGTCTAGATTATTTTATGTGGAATTACTAGCGATAACCATTATCCTATGCGAGGTAGAAATTTAAGCATTTATTCAATTAATATCCATTTATGATATGGTCTTTAATCATAAATGTCTCCCACTATTTTATTCAAATTCCATTACCCTTTAGATGAAAATTTAGGAAATCTAATTTCTTAGTGGGCTTGAGGTCCAACTAGCTTTGCCATACACCCTAATTTTATGAGTTCATACAACAAAACTAAAAGGTAGCTAACAACATTAGCAATTGCATCCCCATACAACCCTCAAACTATTTTGCCTCACCTCTTCCCATACACCCTAATTTTATGAGCCTATATAGTATTAAGTGTCAAGCATTACCCATCAAACATCCATGTAGATGGAGCATCTAAACGTCCCATGACTCATGGCCAATGATAAAGATAAGTCCACCCCATGGGCATCTTAATGCTTAGTAGTGGTCACAACTTACAAACACTTAGCACATCCCACGACTCATGGCCAACGGACTAAATGTGGTAGCGTATCGACATGCTACTACTTTTGATGGAAGACATGGACGATTGGGTCCCCCCCAATATTGCCCATTTACGCTTGATATCAAACTAATAAAGGTTCTCAACTTGAAATATTTTCAAGTGAGGGTCATATTAGATTTATCATACAAGGTCTCATCGTTTACTTTTCTTGTTTATTTAATGTTCAATATCCTAATGATGACAAGCATACATCATAAGGAAGCAGTAAATAAACACAACATGTATCACATATATACTAAAATAAATAGATGAACATGAGCCTTTAATCCTAAAGATGTACTTGAGCCAAAGTGGATCAAGGTCAATCTAAAGGTGATGATAAAAATGCAAATAGACTATTACATAAATATATCTCATACATTCATGGGCCTTATTTTCTCACTTTTTCTCCGTCTTCATTCAATCTTCTTGTAATGTACATCAAATTACAAAAAGATTAACCTCACCGCCTAATTCTACTCTCATTACATTTGCTAAAACTATAAGAAACCTTGGAAAATTTCCAAGGGGAGATATATAGGATGGAGATAGAAGTACATTAAGAATAAAACAGAGAAATGTGAGATTCGTAAACTTCATTTTAAGTAAAACCTAAAAATAACCAATTAAACCAATTACATTGGCCTAGTCTTCATGATCATCCAACTAGTATGCTTAACATAAATCATCACATGATAATGAAAACATATAAATTTACTGATTACGTTATGTGCAATTTCTTTCAAATTTGGAATTTTTATAAAAAATAATTTTTCAAAAATTAAAATTAACATTTAATTTTAAAATAAAAAATTATAAACTTTATGTAACAATTTCGTAATGAAATGGGATGGGACAACAGCTTAACAAGGCTGCTGCCTATCGGGTGGCTGGGCAGACCACTCGTCGGGTGGCTGGGCGCCCGCATGTCGGGTGTTGGCTGCCTACCCAACGTCACACGTTAGGCATGCGGGCGCCTACTGGCGACCCAACACCCACACGTTGGGTGCCGGCTGCCCACCCGATGTTAAGTTGGGTGGTCGGCAGTCCAATTTTATTTTTTATTTTTTTTATATGTCCAAGAATTTAAGATTTTTACAAAATCTTGATTTCGTAGTTTCTTGATGTCATCAAGAAATATCGAAAACTTGATCAAAAAAACTAATTTTCTTGATCAATAAATCAAACTTTTTGATTTTTTATTTCCTGCCACGTTTCAAGAAATTCAAGATTTCCCAAATCTTGAAATTCTTAAATCAAGAAATCTAATTTTTTAATTCATCTCAGTTCTTAAAATATTTTAACATTTAAAACGATTAATAATATTAATCTCAAATAAAGAAATTAATTGATTCAAAATCAATCAAACATATAAATATTTAATTTATCACATATATTAAATAAACATAATTGAAAAGTATTAAAAATGCATGAACCTTGGCTCTGATACCACTGTTGGGTTCACGCAATCTCGAGAAACGTATGTGCAGCGGAATTTAAAATTTTTCAAAAATATAAATATATATTACATCACATGTAATTAAAACAAATCCCATAACTCTTTCGCAATTACTTAGTTGTGTGTTTTCTGATAGTTAAATTAAGAAAGGTTAAAAAATCCTTACGTTGATTTGCACTCCAACTGATGTAGGGATTGAAACGATTCAAATAGTTATCCCTGCATGAAAGTATCTCCATATTCTTCAATTTAAAACCTATTTGATTGAAATTTGATTTGCTTCTAGAATCCCAAATTTTATCCCTCTAACGGTATCCATACCTTGAATGCCCGCTCGCAACCGAATCCTATGCTAGTGGTTTTTTATTTGATAATTCTATCCCATAACGATTTTATTTGAAATAAGAACACACTAATAATTAGTATTTTTAATATTTAATTTAATACTTAATTTAATAATTGAATCAATAATTAAACTAGATAAAAAGTTGGCAAACTTTTAGAGATTGAAAGGGAAAAGATGGATGAATTTTTGGAGATGAAGAAAACTATTTTTCTTCAAGGGAGAGGGGTTGTTGTCCATGTTCTTTCTTCAATAAAAATCTTCAATAAAACCACCATAAAAATATCCAAAAAGATTGCCAATAAAGGCTACCACAAGTTCTTCCCATGTAGGACTCTTCTTCCTTTTTCATCTCAAACTATTTTAGTAAGTTTTTTTATCCTATAAGTACTTTCCTTTTTCCTTATTACCTTTTAAAAATTGAATTGCCAATTCAACTTCTTAGGAATTGGATTCCCAATCCAATTTTATAATGGGCTTTCTACAAGCCCACACCTAATAGGCTTAGGTCTGAGTAATCAATTAGGCCCTACTTTAATTGATCCAATTAATTAAATTAATTCAATTATTTAATTAGGCTCATCTTAATTAATTGATCTAATCAGTTAATTAAATATTTCAATTGGGATTCCTAATCCTATTAGGTCCAATCAATTAACAAATTAATTAATTAAATTAATTCCACACTTGAATTAATTTAAGCCCCATTAATTAATCACATTAATTAATTTAATTCAACACTTGAATTAATTTTTAGGTTAGAAATGGACTTATCCAAGTTTTATGTGTGGCCCTTAGGTTCACTTTAAGCTAGTCGTGGGCTCACAATTCTTGTGACTCAGTTGAATAATTAATTATTTTGATTAATTAATTATCTTGGAATTAACTCATTAATTCCAAGAACCCACGAGACATGGAAAGCACCTAACAATGCATCATGACTCTTAGTTTAAGGTGAATATGCGAACATATTTTAATTACGAATACCATGCAAGTATAGTCATTCTGTCATCTAATCTCCCAATTGAGCCTAGGGCATGGATGTTAAGTCGAAACGCCATTAGCTCAATAACTATGTTTTCATTCCTAGTAGCTTGACTCGATGATGAACAATTAGAAAACCCCACGTCTAATTTACATCCAACCTTGGCCAAGGATTTTAGAGTCAAGTACAGTAGAACATATATGAGATTCACCTATTCATCTAGATAGATGACAGATCCTTTGTTGGTCACTCATTAATCTCTATACATGAAGATATTACACCTAATATAACCCCTTGTGATTGCTATATAATTGGGAAATATATCAAAGTACAACATATCATGCACAAGGTTACCATGGTGTCTCAAGTCCAAGGACTAATTCTTGCACTATCGTAACGAGAAAATTCTCATTCTACAATAGAATATTTCCAATTGAGAATTTTCAGGTGGGGTTATTCAGTGTACTTATTCTCAACAAGCATCTGCATACATGCACTAGTGTCTCCACACCAATACTTATAAGACGAGGCATCATCCTTTTGAGCTTGCATCGTATGCGCAAGTCTCAACGGGATTAATGATGTCCTATATCATTGATCTTTAACTTGGAACGTTTTAAGATCATAGCTTTAGAGGCATATTTCACGATCACCATTATATGCGAAACTATGCCCCATAGCTATATGTGATATAAAGACTTTATCTAATTATTATGATGAATTTAAGATAAAGATTGTCATTTAAATAATATTAATATAAATAAGAATAATTCATTAAGAGTATAAGAACGACCAAATTAATTGGCTCGCCGGGCACTACTGTAACAATTCTAGCCTCAACACTGCTTTCTAGACTTTTTCATCTAGTGACTTAATGAAAGCCTTCATTCTAGCTTTCCAATAGAAGCAGTTGGAGCCTTCCAACAATGGTGGACGTGTAACCAAGCCTCCTTCATATAAGAAATTCATATATGCACTCGAAACAACAATAGATTAGCCTAAAATCTCACTAAGTATGTCTAGTGACTTACTCTTGATGCCACTTGTTAGAATATGTAGCCGTTTTAATAAACTAAGTTAATCACTTTATCAGATTTGTGATGTTCCAATTAATGTTATAACATCAGTTAGAATATGAACACAAATGCACAATGAAAATTAAAATTGGCACGAGCAATTTTAAAGAGGTTCGGATATAAAATAACATACTCCTCGAGGCCACGCTGAGAGAGAAAATAATACACTATCAGTAAATGAATTACACAATACAATAATAGGGCTTATAAAAACAAACCAAAGACTCTCTCTCTGTTTTGATGTTGTTCTTGTATTGCTCCACTGGTGAACTTGTTTGTGAGATCCTTTCGACTTGAATTTACTTCGTTGAAATCCATTCAACGCTGAATCTCTTCAGACAACAAAGAACCTTCTCCCAAAAACTCACCTCCTTCTCCTGAATGATATATAACAGGTACTAGCATTTTCTTCCGAAGACTCACCTCCTTCTCTTGAAGGATGTTCAATGCAATGTTCCAACACCATTTGAAACACACGTGTAACTCCAGAAAACTTTTAAGCTCAATTTTCGATCAAAGATCACTGAATTCTTCTGGAGACGGAATTTATTGCACTCTTCTAAATATTTTCTATGAATTCCACAGTTCTAGACTTATGAAGATTTGTGTCTTTTATATACACAAACTTCATAAGTTTATTCCTAATCAATTACATAAAAAGTTACCTAATCTAACTTAAATACTTTCCAACCCAAATCTTTCTATGGTTAACAAAGATATAACATCCAATTACAACTCAAATTCCTACTCTAAATAACAAGAATCAAATGCTACATCTTGGTAGGAAGTTTGTACAGTTGTATGGAAAGTTCTATGAAGCTTGATTCATTCGGATAAGGCAAGTACAAGATATCAAATCTCTTCTCCAATTGGTCATAAATTTATTTGGAGATATCTTGAGAATTTATTTCCATAAATTTCTTAAGTTTATCTTTAACAAATTTATCCAATATGGCAAGTATGTAGAGTTTTAATCCTACAAGTAAATAAATATTCTAAAATTAGTCTTGCATTAAAACTTATATAAAAATATGGAATCTCAACTTACCATTTGTAGAAGATCCAATAAAATCAACTTTTGTTTTACACAAACAATACCAACAATTAATTAAGTCACGGACTTAACAAATAGAGCAGAGCCATTTTTTCTCTCATAATTTTCCTTTCACTTATTTGTGTTTATTACTCGTTGCAAAAGGTAAGTGGAATCATTATGAAAAGTATTATCATGTACTGGGAAAATGAGATACAGTTATGCATTGGTGGGTTCAACACCAATAAATGTGGAGGAAAAGTATAGGCACATGATTGCTCCTGCACTGATAAAATTTTCGTTAATATACCCTGTTTCTGTTGTGATAGCACACCTGAAGGCCACAGTAGCCATAGGTCTGTTTGATGCTTTCTTATTGTTCATTTGTTTTCTGGTGGTGATCCTTTTTGATCAGTTGACAGAAAGGAAGACAAACACTTGTTTCTTCTCCTTCCCGTCCTCGTGCTTTGCTCGTTTGGATAAGACAATGAAGAACTTGTTCAGGCTGTGATGGGGAAACTGAGGTGCAAAAATGTGGTGAAAGAAGATTTTCTTGTACATCGAGATTTTTGCTTTAGTAGACTTTTACCCCACTGATGGAACCACTTGTTCCGCTGACTAACATATTGTTGTCACAACTTTGTAACTAAAGCTACGATTCTTCTTTTCTTTTTTCTTTCTTTAGAACTGGATAAGTCAATTTCATATGAGAATATAAAGATATCATAAAGTGAAATGATAATATCATATGAGTAATTTAATCATTCACAACCCACCCAGTGGGTAGCACACCTTCACGGCATATCCAAATGACGTATCACTAGATGATAGTCCATATAAATGAAATGACATTAATGAATTGTAGTTTGATAATTTGAAGGGCCACATGTGGATTTCACTGACGCATCCATCCTGTGGTGGTCTCCAATTTACTACAGTCATAGTATATGTAGAAAGGGGGCCTTTCCCTTTTCTCACACACAACTTTCTGGTGAAGAAAACAAACCTCAGAAGTTTCAAAAACTACAAGGAAGTTGGAAGTCGAAGCCAATGGTACCAGTCCCGATAGTGCTCAAGCAAGAAACAAAGCTGCCTTATTGCTTCACCGTTTTTCCTCTGCTCCTTCAAGAATAATTTATTGCTTCCTCTCCACCTTCCTTTCCAGTTCTTCAATTTTTGAGCGCAGCTCCTCTGCCAATTTACGTGTTCCCTCAGCTCCAGCAATCAGATAAACATGCTCCATGTTCAATTGATGCATTTGAAATTGATGCATTTGCTTGCTCATTTCATCAATCTGATCGTCTTTGGAACTCACCTTTGCAGCAAGTGCAGCAATATTAATATTTAGATTATCTTTCTCAGCCATCAGCATGTCGTATTTCAGCTGTAATGCGTCAAGGTTTTTCTTTAGCTCTTCCACACTGTCATTCTTGTCAGCTATGTCAGCCCTCAACTGCTCAATTTGAGATCTAAATACAACTTCCATTTCAGCCTTTTCAGCCTGGACTCGTCTCATGCCCTCTTCTAAGGATTGGCAACGTAAATCCAATTCTTCCAATCCCCCGATTTCTGGAAGATCTGACGGAATGTTTCTTCGGAGTTTTCCGGTCACATGATCATACCGCTCAGCCAATGACCGATACTTTCGATAAAAGTCCTCGACAAGACTCGTTAACTTTGGCCTATTCCGATAATATATTTCAGCCTTTTTAGCAAATGAATCTGCATCCTCTTCTATGAGTTCTAACATCTGTTTGACATGCTGGTCCATTTCTTGAAGATCTGACGGAATGTTTTTTCCGAGTTCTCCGGTCACATGATCATACCGCTCGGCCAAGGACTGATACATTCGATAAAAGTCCTCGACAAGACTGATTAATTCTGGCCTAGTCTGATAATACATTTCAGCCTTTTTGGCAAATGAATCTGCATCCTCTTCTATGAGTTTTAACATCCGTTTGACAAGCTGTTCCATTTCTGAAATCAACGATCTGTTCATCATTTTTTTGCTCGGCATATTGAGATTTCGCAAAAATATGCAATGTGCAATGTGTAAGGTAAATGAAATTTCGCAACAAAGGTCCAGTCATAACTCACTTTTCCAGGGATGTTATTAAGAGGAGTGACTACCTTTCTTTTTGTCCCCCCAAGCAACCCGAGATTAAGGCTACAAAAGTAAACTTATACCTATTATTTGGAATAATTGGCATCTAGTCAGAATCTGGATCTTATATCCCTTAGCTTGCACATCTTATAGATAGTAATTAACTCAAATTACAATCTAGTCAGAATCTGGATTTATAATAAAAGCTAAATCTGAAATAGAACAAAATTAACTCAAAATCAGTCCACATTATTTACAATCTAGTTTTACAGGACTACGATTTTAATCGGCGAAAAATACTTACGTACAAAGAAAATGGAATAAATTAGTTGGAACTGTCTAGATGTGTAGTCGGATCAATACACGGTAAAATGAGCTGATGAAGCTTGGAAACGAGTTTATATAATTTGAACTATATTCAGCATAATAGCCACAATTTTTATTTCCATCATGTAGGCAAGAATTGCAAAAGTATCAATTTTACCTTGAAGACTTTCTTGTAGCCACTTGGAGTTTTTGGGACTAAAGTGGCTATCCCACCACCAGGAGTAAGACTTCTTGGATTCCGCCCTCTTCATTCTATTTGGCTTCACCTGAAACCAAGTAACGAAGATTACAGTAGAAAAGAGCAAACTTATGGTTCAGATCTATTTCATTTGTTGAACAAAAACGATGCCATTATTGCAAAGTTGACAAAAACAACTGAAATTCTATATGCAGCTTCAGTTTTCAAGATTTTACGAACACACACACATAACTAAATACCTCAGATCAGGATCTCCGGCAGTAGAGACAGAACATATCGTACTCGAAAATAAATTTATTAACTATAATAATTATTTATTCCCCTTGTCATTTAGGTAATTTTTTAATGCAATATCTATACTGCAATGTCCTTTTGTAAACTATTTAATTCTAATTTCTTTAGATTATAATAAAAATTTTGGTTCCTCCCAAAATAGGTTTGCAATTTGAAAGAGTTGACTTGTGTGCCTATTGAGTTGATTCAAGGTTGGATTCAAATTTTAGCTTTTTAACAATTTGAGCTTGAGCTATTCTGCACGAGTAGTGTTAGGAGCTTATTGCGCGGAAATTTCCTACAAAAGCAATTTAACAAAAATAAAGTTAATTGCCAAAAGGAAAAACAATTATTGTAACATTTGAATTAAATTGGTTCATGATACGTGGTGAGCCAAAATAGGTCAAATAATCTAAATTTAAAAGATCCATCTAAATTATGGAGCGTAATAAAAATAAGACCTAATAGGTAAAGTTTACCGGGTCCACCAGATAATATACAAATTAGGCTACAATACTTAAACTAAGCCCCCGAAGACCTAAGGGTCAAATCTATGAAAACTTTCATATCAACATTATAAATACCATAGCCTTAATTATTAAAAGGTAGACAATTCATTATACGCAATTTACTAAGCAATTAATAGCTCTCAAGTTATTTAGCTTACATCTACTTGCTCTGGAACTAACTTAAGTGTCGGAGGATTTTCGTCGGGTCACTCCCAGCACCCCTAACGACTTTTTGTGATGCAGGTAGTTATTTATTCAACAACCCTAGTTCAACAAGAGTACTACTAAAAGAAGTGATACCACATCATTTTGGGGCCGTCCGTGGGAAGCCACTGCTTGATCATTGAGAATGCGGTCAAGATCTAGAGCCGTGACAGCAGCCAGCACCCAAGGCTACCCGCTACTGGGGACACTCATGGCAACAAAGGTGATCCCTTTATTAGAGGCGCCTGAAGGCGCCTGTTGTGTTATAGGCAACTAGCGCCCACCTCTAGCTAACTTAAGAGATCTGTCTCGTCCATTAGGAGGAGCTGATAATACACATGACCCAAGAAGTATAATTGATCATGATTGAAGAGGCGACAACTCGCGCAGCGGCTAAAGCAATTACCTAGTTTGCTGCTAACCAGCATGGAGAAGATCCTCCTCAATTACCTCATAGAGGTTGAGGCCCCATTCCAACTCACGAGAGGACCAAGCAAAGGTGCGAAGCAACAACATGCAGTAATACTAACTAGTATGGAGGAGAGCCCCCCGAGGTCACCTCGTAGATGTCGAGATCATGCTCCCGAAAGAATTGAGTAGAGGCGCGAAGCAACAAAACATAAAGAGGCTGACACCCATGAGGATGTTAAACCAAAAAGGAACCCCACCATTGATAGAGGACGCCTTATCACAGGCAAGACAAGAGCGATGACCCAACACAGCAAGAACAAGCTTTAGAAAGTCTCAAGCTCGCATATCATCATGCCCCCAGCAGGAGCTGGAGCTCCATCATGCCCCTAGGAGGAGTTTGTACACCATCGCGCCCCTAAAAGGAGCTCGCGTGCCCTCTGTCCAAGAGGAGCTCGCACGCCATTCCACCCCCAAGAGAAGCTCATGCATCATCATGCTCCCAAAAGAAGCTTGCGAGCCCTCACCCCAAAAAAGAGTACACCATCACGCCTCCAAGAGGACCTCACGCGTCATCGCATTTCCTACGAGGATCTCACACACTATCATACCCCCATGAGGAGCTCATGTACCATCACACCCCCAAGAGAAGCTAGCGCATCATCGTGCCCCTAAGGAGGGCTCGAGCACGCTTATGCCCTCACACGCTAAGAGGAGCTCGTGCATCTTCGCACCCCAAGAGGAGCTCTTGCTCCATCGCACTCCTAAAAGAAGCTCGTGTGCCTAAACCCTTGAAGGAGCTTGCGTGCCATCATGTGCCCCAAAAGGAGATCGCATATCATTGCACCCCCAGTGAGAGCTCCCTTGTCCTCATGCCCCCCAAGAGGAGCTTATGAGCCATCACGCCCCCGGAGGAACTCGCACACCTTCGCATCCCCAAAAAAGCTCGTGCACCATCGTGCCCTTTAAGAAAAGTTCTCGCACCCTCACCTCCATTAAGAGGAGTCCTTGTGCCCTCACCATGTGGAGGAGATTGCGTGCCATTATGTTCCCCATGAGCAGCTTGCATGTCATTGCACCCCAAAGGGAACTCCTTTGTCTTCGCGCCCCTCAAGAAGAGCTCACATGCTTTTGCTTCCCCAAAAGAGCTTGTGTACCCTCGTGCCCCTTATGAGAAGCTCGCTCGCCCTCACGCCTCCTAAGAGGAGCTCGCAGGCCTTCACTCTCCCAAAAGATCTCGCATGCTCTCACGCTCTCGTGCCCATTAAAAAGAGCTCTTCCACCCTTACCCCCATTAAGAGGAGCTCTCATGCCCCCATCCCTAAGTGGAGCTTGCTCATCATCGCACCCCCAAAAGTAGCTCTCATGCCATTATGCCCCAGAAGAAGCTCGCTCTCGCTCGTTATAGCATCCTAAGAGGAGCTTTCGTTCCATCGCACGCCTAAGAGAAGCTTGCGCCCTCGCATGCTCATGCCTTTAAATTTCAACCAATAGAAAGGAGCAAATCTACCTAGATGATTTCGATAATGTTTAACCCTTAAGGGCTCATTTCTTTTTTAATTTTTCTTAACCAGGAGACTAGTTTTTCAACTCAAGTTGTCAAGCCTCAAGTAGTTTTTGTACAACTACTTAGTAAGTTTTTGTGAGATTAAAAAATATTTTCATTCTGCATTACAAATGCGTGTCTACCTACTCTACTACTAAACAAAATACAATAGTGCCACCAACCCCGGAGATTGACGAGATTCCCTTAAGGGCAATAATGAGCCTGGCCAGCTTGACACCTGAATCTCACAAGTTTGACTTTTCTTAAGGCCAATGACAAAGTGCTTTTTTGGGATTACACGCCATCCCATGAGGATAGCTAAAGCCTAGCCCCGAATGATTCGAGAAAATCCCCACGAGATAAAAAACTTAAAAATTCTCACAGCCTCGCGCATAACCAAGGGGCCATATCGGCTCCTATACGTCAAAGGTCATACCAACCTCCTCTTTTGAAGAGCCTTACTGGCTCCCACACTTGAGAGGTCCTATCGACCTCAACCCTCGAAGAGCCATACTGACTCCCATAATTGAGAGGTCATACCGACCTCCTCTCCCTAGGAGCCCTACTGGCTCCCACACTTAAAAGGTCCTACCGACCTCCACCATCGAGAAGCCCTTCTGGCTTTCATACTTGAGAGGTCACTCCCAAGAAACCCTATGAACTTCCACACTTGAGAGGTTCTATCGATCTTCTCTCTCGATGAGCCCTACTGGCTCTCATACTTGAAAGGTCATACCGACCTCTTTTTTCAAGAAACCCTTCCAGATTCCCTAATTGAGAGGTCCTACTGATCTCTACATTCAAGTGACCCTACTGGGTCCCAAATATGAGAAGTCGTACTGACTTTCTCTAAAATAACTAGAATAAAGCAATAAGCATGCATTGCATAAAGCAACAAAAAAATGATTATGTGGCGAAATCTCAACATAGGCAAAAACAAGCATACGAAGAATCAATAAGCAAGCTCAAGTCTAACTCAAATTAATTGAATCCATAATAGCTAAGTCTACCAATAAAAGCAACTAAATGTTATACAAGCCAAAGTATCAACTCAATGAACAAGCCAAGTAAGTGGACTAAGCATAAAAATGAGATGAACAACTTTCCCAGGCCAAGTCCCTTGTAAGGACCTCCATAGTAGTGCAATTAGGCTTGGCTTGAAGATGAGTGTCATCATATTGACTTACCATGCTATGATTCATTCTCCAGCCCAATGCATTTGATAAGTTAGTTTTATACTAACAATTGATATGCCTTTTGATTAATATTTGACTTGTTTTCAAGTTTTTTTGTTACTTTTTATACATTTAGTTTGGAATCTTATAGATAATGACAAAAAGAGAAGAAAATGGAAAGAAACCAAAAAATTGGTTGAAATATTGAAGAATCCGACTTGTGGTTCGACTGATAGCAATGTTTGTATTTCAATGATAATGCTTTGCTCAAATATCACATTGACTTGATTTTTAATCCATTGAAAAGCAAGAAATAAATCTACAACTTTCTGTTTACCACAAAATCCAGTTCCTTCGATTTCAAAGAGAAACATTAAGTTCAAAAGTCAACACTGGACTGAAATTTTCTTATATTATACATCTCAGTATTTTAGGCATAAATCTCTCCAAAGATATCCTATTGAAATGATTCATGATGATATAGAAAGCTACGAGATTTTGCTACAAATCATATGAATACACTAAAAGCTAGTTTGGTATAGAAAGTAGTGAAAATATGGTTTCAAGAGGCTATATATGCTGGAAAGATAGGTTTTGGATAGAATGTTCAGTGCCTAGCTATCATGTCAGTGTCTACTCATTGCCACGCGAATAAAAGGGGAAAAATAGATTTTTGCCCCCCCTTAGGTCATCTCCCATCTGATTTTAAGGACCCCAAAGAGCCTCCAAAGGTATTTTGGGACGTGAGAAGGTATTCTTGGATAGAAATGTGCTGCTAGACAATGAGCTATTCTTAGAGACAAGAGGAGTTTCAACCATTTCTCTCACTTCACAAATTGGTGAACAATTTCTATATTCTTTCTTGTGTATTTCTTAAAATTATATTTGTACATGATGAACTAAACTTTTCTTTCTAGAGGATGATGTAACCTTATTTGATCCTATATTTTTAATTCCAAACAATATTAGTTCAACTTATTCATCTTGTTTGTGTTATCTTATTTAGTATTGCATCTTGATTATTTGGCCATTAATTGAGAGTGTTTGATGTATGAGATTTGATACTCGAGAGAAAGAAGATTATACATGATCATAAAGATAACATAACCTAGGAATCATAGAGTTGAGAAGCTTATGAAATCTTTGAAGTTTTGAAGAAGAATTCATTGAACTTTTGTAGAGTTTTATTCTTGAGTTTTTATAGAGATATTGAAATTTATATTAGAACTCATAATCAATTCGGCACTCGAGAGAGGGAATTGATAAGTTTAGAAATTCTTAACATACATGTGTTGTTGACTTGAATTAGTACGATTTAGAAAGAAGAACATATGTGATAATTAGGTCAGTCATTCCTCTAGAATTTCTTGCTCATAAGGTGTTTATTGTATTACTTCTAAGAACTCACTCTTGTCTTTTGCAATTTTTGTATTCTACTTTGTTTAATCGTCACTTGATTTTCTAGATAAAATTGAGACTATTTGAACTACAATGCTTGCTGTAATTTTTTATTACAATCCTTGTGGATATAATACTCAACTCACCGTTGTATTAAAACTTGTTAACCTTGCACTTGCGGTTTGCAAAATATTTCATGAATAGAATTATCCTTAAAATCCCAAAAGGACTCCACTCTCTCAACCTGATTCACCCCATAGGTGAAGTAACCTTTTGTCATACCGTGATGGACAGTAGAGCAAGAGAAAAGTCACGAGGCCTCTTCGAAGAGACCTCTATTGACACTTAAATGTGTTGTCCTCCAGCATCACTGGCTACAACCTAAGCTCATCGCCCCTCCGAGGGGAGAAGAAGGCCTACCGCTACCCATGTGCCTATATCAATACTACCTCGATCAACACTACTCCTCTCACCTCGATTGGATAATGCACCCTCTTCCCCCCCCCCACACACACATACTAGGAGGTCTCAAAGGACCCAAAGTCAACTCCAAGATTCTACGCAAGCGAAGAGCATCAAGTCAAGCTTTTTGCTTACAAACAAAAGTAAATTGCATCAAACACAGCCAACAAAAGAAAATAGCTAAGTAATATGAGACCATCAGTATATAAACATGCGTTGCATACCTTGATGTCCATAATGGGACTACGAGTGGGGGCTTACCCAACACATTCGCCAACTTGGCTAGACATCAAAAAGAAAAACTAATGTCCTCACTCTCGAACTTACTAAACTTTGATTATGACAATGACCTTAAGGAGCTAATCTTCTCACCCAACTCAACTGACTCACTTCCATATTGGGTAAAGAGCAAATGACCTTTATTATCCTGGACAAAAAATAAATCTAAGTCATTGGACTCAACATGGCGACTCAAACCAACCCCCTGATTAGACGATGTAATCAAACATGAAGGGGACATAGGGATGACAACAAGTAATGACAATGTGTGCGTGCAGGTGCGGGATTGGGTGGTGCTTCACACCACGCTCAACTTAAGTGCACATACTTTGCTCAACTTGTAAGAGTGCCACACTTGACCTAGTGTTCGATCGGTATGTGCAACCTATATATGCTCAACTTGAAGACACAACTGGTCAAAACACACATGTGCTCGACCTAATATATCCCTTGCAAGCGCTCGACTTGATGTATCCTTCATACGCACTCGACTTGATGAATCCCTTGCACACGCTCGATCTGGATTGTCATCTATGGCAATAGCAGTGGCTTAATCTAAATCCTTGCACAAGCTCAACTCGGCGGCACCATGCCACCCTCTCGCTCTTATGAAAGTCTCTCATCTAGCCTTACCTAATATGTAGTCAAATCTTGTCATGACAAGCTTTGCATAAAAAGAAGAAGATTAATATTCAATTTTTAGCACAGTCCAAATTGAATTCCATTACATCAATATGAAATAATGCAAGTAAAGGATGAGCTCGATCTGAAATAACCAGGTAGAGGCATTAACCTGAAAGACTCTACCTAAGATAATCAGGTAGTCATAGACTCGACCTGAAGCAACGCAGGCAAGGGGCAAAGCATATTCAAGATAGCCTCACCATTATATGTGTAATGCCTAATTCTCTCATACATAGCTAATAATAAGCATCTTGCATGAATATGCATCTAATCAATGTGTATTATTGAATTATGTCATACAAATAGCATGATTGCACGAACTTGAGTAATTGTTATTATATGCTCTAGTTATTCTTTAACATGCATTAGTACATGAAATATGAGATCAAACTTTTATTTCTTGATTTAACATATTCCTTAAGTGCCTTTTTGCAGTAAAAAGATCGGTATCTCGTTTAAGGAAGATTGATGTGTTGAATGGCCATGAAATGAATTATTCGTATTGCTCCATACTTGTTACATTATAAAGTGATTATTTGCCTACATATTTACTTTAAATATGTTACATTTGGCTAAAAACTAAAAGTATGCAAAATGGTGCAATTTGATTGATTGGTTGACTAGGTTGCATAAAATTATTTTAAACCACATTGCACTTGATTATAACACCAAAGCATCAATTTTTGTCATCTCCTTAGCCCATGAACGTGACTTTTAGCATGAGAAGACACCAAGCATGATGCAACCAATCATCACCCTCTACTTACCTCTCTTTGAAAGGTCAAAGAAATTATTTTTATCCATATTTCTTGTGGAAGCACCTCAAAAACAACCAACCCTTATTCTCCTAAGTTTCTCCCAAATTTCTACACTCTCATACTCACAAAAATTGAATTCAATTCATAGGAATTCATAGAACACAAACTAGAACAAGTTCCACCCTTTATAAGCTTGAAAACCGTTGACTTTGAAGCTTAATTCCAACTTAATCAATGTATATTATTTTTTAATGTTTTTTATGATGAATTTGTAGTATCTTGGATGGTTACATGTTTTAGTGTATTTTTGTATGATTGAAAACTTAAGTAAGTTACACTTGAAGCCAAAACCAAACTAGTTAAGCTAGTTTTAGCAAAATTTATAGTCTTGTGAAATATGCTTAATTTACTTATTTCTATTAATCTTGTAATGATTATATTGTGTTTGGAAGTTCCTTTCAATGATTGAAAATAATATCAATTAGTTTGCTTAATTGAAGTTAGAATCGAATTTACGTCGTGTTAATTTGGATTGTGTGCATATTTTAAGGGCTGCCCTAATAATTATGTTTGAATTATTAGTTATTTAATGGTTGCCCTAATGTTTAATGTCTTGAATTAGTAGTAAATTATGGAGTATGCATTGTTTTTAAGGTTATGTAATTGATATGGAATTATTTACAAAAGATTGAAAAATGTATATAAACTTTAACTAGGATAGACTATAAAAAGGATATTAAATGGTACATGATTTGATTATGTTAGGTCTTTAATACATCCTATCTTCCAAAGAGATTGGTCTTTTCATTTGCTACAAACTGGACTTGAGGTAAGTTGAAACTTTCATTTGCTGTATCACAAGAATCATATAATGTTTGTTCATGTTTTAATGTGATTGTTATTATTTGTCAAATGATGTAATGTTTGATGCATTTATGATTTATGAAGCATGACATTATTAAGAATATAATGATGTTTTTTAAAAGGAAGTATGGTACTTGATTGATAGTCGGGTAGACAAGGGACGCGAGAGGGACTGATGGACCCAACAAATGGTGGCAAATACTTGAGGTTGAAAAATCGGTATAGGAAAGCCACAATGAATGAGATAGAATACAACTAATACCTCAGGTTGAAAGACCAAGTATGGAAACCTCGTATTAGTTCTCTTATTGTCCAATCATTATGAACAGGTTCCGAAAACTACGATCTATCGCTATTAGTTAAGTACCACACTTCAAGGGCCCTAAAGAATGATTTATGAATGAAAGTTATTAAATAAAATAATGCATTTAATGATTTATGAGATATACATATATGTTATTTGTTATTGCATCAGTTTCATCTTACTAAGCTTTTAGCTCATTAGATTCATGTGATGCAGGTGGAAATGTACAGGTTTAGAGGTTGACTGAGTCTCTAGAGCGGACGGACAGAGATTTGTTCATATGCCATGCTTCGAACTATTTTTGTAGTTTATTTTGAAAACTCTATTTTATTTTTAAATAAGTCGCTCTATTATGGTTTTATAAACAAATGTACTCAGTTTTGATATATGTATATAGTTTGTTTAAAACGATTCAAGTTCTTTCTCTTATAGTTAAAAATGAGAACTTTTATTAAAACCATAACTCTAATATTGATGAAAAAATAACATTTCTTGACTTAACTGTATCAGCTTGTTTAGACTCTATAGTCAGGTTAAGGGGTGTTACAATATGCATTGCCATGATGCTGTGAGAAGTGAATGGTGTGGTGGGGTCAAAGTTCCTTACATATTTTAACTTTATCTACTATGGTAGGATGCAACATTTATCTAGAAAATGTAAATCTTAGGTAAATTGTTAACAAATGATAAATACCTTTACCTCCACAAATCCTTATACAATTATCAAAGATGGGATAAATCAAAAAACAAGGAATGGAACTCCAAGCTACTCATCCCAAGAGGTAACCTATTCTAACACTCTCTATTCTCGACCAACCGTCCCTACGCAAGGATTGTTCGAGAGTGGTAGGCTTATGATAGGCTGTGAGATCAAAATGAGCCTAAGAGACTAAGTCCAAGAGGTCCGTTTGAATTATAGGTCGGAACAAAAATAAGACCCAATAGATCAAGTTCAAGGGATCCACCATATAACAGACAAATTGGGCTATAATTCTTAGACTAAGCCCCTCAAAGGCCTAAGGACCAAACCCATAAAAACCCTCATATCAATACTATAAATACCCCCACCCTTCATTATTAAAAGGTAGATAATTCATTATATTCAATTTACTAAGCAATTAATATCTCTCAAGTTCTCTGGCTTATACCTATTTGCTCTGGAACTGACTTAGGTATCGGAGGGTCTTCATCGGGACACTCCCAGTACTCCTAATAACTTTTTATAATGCAGATACTAACTCACTTAACAAGCCGAGTTCAGCAAGAGTATTACTTAATGAAGTGATACCATATCAGTTTGTAATATTTCCTAATTATTTATTTTAAATGTTAGTTAACTATGGTCCGTAAGGATATAATATATTTCAAATCATAAATGTTTATAGAAATAATTAAAAGCTCGCAAGTTCAACCTCAAAAATGTTAAAAAGCTCAAGTTTAAATCCAACCTCATTAGAATTGACTCAATACGCTGGTCACAAGTCAACTCTCTCTATTTGTAAACCTAATTTAGATAAACAAATTTT
>CM033109.1:7690021-7740771 GCA_019321725.1 Paulownia fortunei | reverse complement strand
GGATTTATACCTCAAAACATATCAGAAAAGCCTAGATTCTAAAGAAAACTCACCAAAAATTGATAATTTTTAACAGGTTTTCGAATACCCAAAAACAATCCCCACATAGTATAATCAATTATCCAACAGAAAAAAAAACCTTTAAAAACCTTAAAAAACACTAAAATCACATTAGAACTACTCTCTCCAAACCTCGTAATTCCTAATGAATCGTCTAATCAATAAAATTGACATACGTATCGATCTGTTAACACTACGTATAAACATACTTGCATATACAACCGCACAAACAACAAATTAACTTATGCATGGGTTGGAAGAAGCTTACTTCTCCCCTCGGAGAAGTCTCTGTTGTTGATCCGCGCTTGAAGAATGAAAAAATGAGCCCTAGGGTTCTGGGAGGCAAATCATTTATGCGAAACGTAGCTTGTGGGCTTACGTGCTTAGGTCATGTCAATGCAAATGGGCGGCCTTTTTTGTTGAAAAATAAACCAAATCCAGAACCTTCCCGATTAGACCTCTTGAATATATTGGGCCGACTTGTGATATCAATATAACAAGAAGTAAGATTGTTTACTTGGAAATTAGTCCAATTTTAATCTGAATCCCCGTCGAAAACTCGAATCCAATCTATATTAGGATTCAATCGAATTTAATATTCGGGGTATTTATACCTCTGTATTATGATCATTTTGTAACCAATTAAGAATCCAATTCAAGTCGAAATAAAACTACAAATGTTGAAACAGATTCATATTCGTTGCGATTCGATTATCCAATTAGTATATGAATCCTATGAAAATAAATAGATCTAATTCAATTTATCATATATAATGAATGATATTAGGAACGAAGAATTCATAATCCACCAGATACATTTTATAATTGTGAATTAAGTATCGTAAGTTATCATTACAATATAATTTTTTCATTGGTCTAGACTTGCATGAGAAATACCTATTAGAAAATTATTAACTAGTATGGCACACCATTAACAGAAGAAAATTAATATTCGATTGAAGGGGTTGGATCAATAGTATTTCTTGTATATAAGTATAATATAATGATGAAATTAAATTTGATTTTCATCAATACTATAATTATTATTGAAAGAATTTATCCATAGTGCTATTAAATTTTTGAACTTTTCTCGACCCTACTTCTATTTAAATATGAAGGATCCCATTAGATCTGGAAGTTTATTGATGTGATTCAGTTAAAATCGTTTGAGTGCCCTAAATTCATGATATTCTGATTCTATATGCAAAATAAGGTCTAGTCTAATACATGGTTTGATCGGTATAATACATATTGTACTTGATGTATTATTATCTATCGGTTGATTGGATAATAGGCAAAATGGGATATTTGTCCATTATTCACACATTCGATATATTATCCATGGAGTGTAACATCTTAAGCACATGGTATGATGTATTGTTGGGTCATCAAGCCTACATTTTTTAGTTGAGATATGAATGTCAAAGCTTTTAGCATTTATTTTAATTTTTAATTACTATTGTGAATTTAAAATTCAATTTATATTAGAGATTTGGAGTCTTTAAATTTTTAACTGCAAATCATTTTCTTAAGTCCTAATTCTTCAAACTTGAGAGCATTTGCAATTCAGTAGTGTGATTATTTAAGATCCACGTATGAAAAGTTTTTACTAATATGCATTATGAAAGGCCTTTAGTGCCCCCATGCGCATAACTTCCTCTAATATTGAATGCTACATTAGATGAGATTCGAAAAAGTGAAATTCTCAAATATCTTTATAATTTTGCTTTTAAAAGTTGGAGTGAAAAATTGATGATGTCACATAGTTATTTTTCCGAAGAGTTTAAAAATATCCATTTTATGAAATAAGACATCACTTTTGGACATCCCCCTCAAAAAAAGGAACATTCGATTTAGAACTAAAACTTAAATCTCATCATATATTAACATTTCATTAATATGTGTGCTTTGAACTGTTAAACGTTTTAAATTTTTTAGAAACATTTGGAAAACACAATTGAAAAATCAATTGAGGAAAACATATAAAAAATAATGGAAAAAGATTTTTTTTTTTTTTAAAAAGCAATTTTGAAATGTCGTACACATAATTAATTTTTTTTTCAGCAGCCAACACCATTCAATAAATTTTCGGTATTTTGACTATATTATAAAAATTCATTATTCGAGGAATATTCCTATAGTAACCAGGCAACATGACGGCAATTAAAATCAACTATAAAGATGTTTCAATAAAAGCACTATTTAAATGGATATGCATATTTAGTACAACTTAAATTTTCAAAAACTTGTTCAGAATCAATTTGATAGGAAAATTAAAGTTTTTCAAAGTGATGGATGGGATGAGTTTACTTCCAACTAACCACCTTGCTCATTGTGGTATAATTTAATATTTGATTTTTGGTGACATATCTGAATAAAATGGAATTGTGGAAAGAAAACAGAAACATAATGGGGAAACTTATTTCTCCATGATTTATGCTAATCTACCAATCAGGTTTTGGGTAGATGCATTTTTTTTATAGCAACATACTTAATAAATCATCTCCAATCATCTTCTCTAAACGACATCTTTCAAATTATTTCGTAGACATTGCTACAACTTTAAGGTTGTAAATCGAAGTGCAGGTTGTATTAAGTAATAAATTTCTCGTGAGTCCGATATCGATTCATAAAGAAGTTGTTTGAAAAATTCAAGTTTATATTTCTAAAAAAATGGAATTTATGTGAATCAAAATATATGAACAATTAATGTATATTGTAACTAAAGATAAATCAAAGTAATAAAAATATTGAGAATTAGGGATCCACTCTTAAGTTTTGGATAGAAAAATAATTATTTATTCTTTTTACATCTATTAATTGTCACAATTGGAATCTATACATAATGAAGGTTCTAATGGGAAGATATTATCAAATAACTCATGCAATAAGGTAATCATGATATTGTCTTACTATTGCAAATTATCTCTTAACGCCAACACTTATTTATGGGATCAAGCATTTATGCACACATTCGTCAACAACAAATCAAGGTTTCACATTAGCAGTCGGTGGGGTAAAACCGTACAATAAGTTAAATGAACCTAAATATTTGTTGTGTCATTGGAGATACATAAATCAAGAATCACTACAAAACAAACAAGGTTTAGATCAAAACTCAAAATAATAATATAACATAGTTAAATATTTTCTACCCTTATAACCATTCCTCTTCATTCTTCAAGAGGTTCACTATTTTTTCTCAGTAAAATGAAATTTAGAAAGATATAATAAAAGTAGTAAAGACTAAAAATATAAGAAAAATTAGATAATGCATTTCTATTACTACTATAAAACTTACATTATTAGAAAACATACAAATAAGAAAACTTAGGGTAAAGAAACCATCTATCCCCCTCTTTTACAAGTTTAATACATAGCCTGTTTATAGTACTTGGAGTAAGCTAGAGGCTAAACAAATAATGGAGGGGTTAATCAAGTGGTATGCTAGTTGACAAGAGTTGATAAGTTGTTACACTAAGTTCTCACCCACTGAATTGAATTACATTTTTCAGTCAGATACATCTAAAATTTGAAGATGCGTAAACAACTAAAATTGTAGATCTTTTGGTGCTAATATATTTTCATATATCTTTTGTCAAATTTGGTGGTTGGATAAAGAAAATATGGTCAAATTACCGAATCATATATCAAGAGCCTGTGTTTTTACCATTTTGACACGTTTTCTTACCATCTTGTCTTCAGCAAACTTGTTTATTTACCTCTTATGTATAACATATCCATATTTTAGCCTAATATAAAATTGGGCTTAAAAGATATGATCTAATTGGTCAAATAAGTCAATATTGGGCTGAAGTCTGATTCGAATTTTGGTGATCCATTTTGTGAAATCATTTGGACAAATTTTCTGCTATAATCAAGACTCAATTAGGTTGATATTCCAACAAAAAATTATACTTTTATCTCTTGGCTTTCAAATGAAACAAGCTTCAGGTCCATAGGGCTTTTGATCATGAAGTTATGCTCAAAATACAAAAATTGCATAAGTTTGGAACATGCTTCTTTTGATCCTTTTATATTCATTGATTCCCTAACATAAAATATTAATAAAATAATAATATTAATAAGAATAAAGTAAGAAGTATAAAGGATTTAATATAAAAATACGTCAAAATATACACTTATCAAATTTCCCCACACTTAACCCTTGTTTGTCCTCAAGCAAGCCTAAAACAAACCTAAACTAATCCACTTTCGTAGGAAATCATGATTGCATTTAGCATATGCAACAAGCCTTTAAACCCCTAGGTAGCCCATAGAGGACGAGTTATAGTCTCGTGAGGGTTTCCAGCAGTGATACCACAAACACTTATAATAATTATCTTCCAACTATTATTCTCACGAAGCAACAAAGTAATATGGAAATAAAATCAAACAAGTGTTGAGTTTAACTCTTAGTCATTCAAAAATCAATACATTTTCATAATAAGCATACTCAAGTGTGTGTGTGGATAATTAATGTCAACAGTGATGGAACTATGCATGCTTCAAATAAGTTAATTCTTATAAAACCTTACAAAAACATCATCTAATTTCTAACAGAAAAGTTAAACATCATAGGTTTTTTCCTTTGGTGTAAATCTCCACTACACTGAAGGCACCACACGAAATCAAAAAGTCTTCAACAAAGGTTGTAATGGGGCCAAAGGGTAGTGATATAGCTAAAAAATAAAAAGATAGGATGCAACAAAGGTTCTAAAAACTTCATGGAATTATAGACATAATTTATCGATAAAGAATTCTCAAACTCTACAAATTTCAACACTAGGGTCTATTGTTATTGAATTGAACCCCTCTTATTCATCTTGCAACATCTCATTTTGCAATTTTTTTTTCTATTTTTTATTTTATTTTTATTTTTTTAAAAGAGAAACTCCCCTATACTTATCTTCTATTCCAACCAGAATTTCTTTTGTAAGTTCACGCTATCAATGGAATATCTCTTAAACTCCAATTATTTTTAGAACAATAGATGATAGTATATTTATGTTAGGTAAAAAGATATGGTTACAAAAAAATATTTATTTATTGAAAGACTCAAAGTGGTTTCACTAGGGGGATGTTCTCTTGAAACATTACATGGGGAACAAGCTGATTTGATAATAGTGCTAGAAAGCCTAATGCCTTAATCATTTTTCTAGTGGTGCACTATCAATCGTTCGCCTCGATAAACCAAAAGTAAAAGTTATAATACCCAACCCCTATATGTTTGAAGTTCCAAGTGATGATTAGAGCAAGAGCATAAAAACTTCCTATTTTAAAATGATTGTCTTCACACTGAGTAATATAACTATTTGTGCAAAAATAAATTTGAGTATAATTATCGTAAAAATATATTAATCAAATAACAACATCAAAGTCCAAAAGAGCACCCATTATCAATCAAATCATATTATTCATGTTTAATTTTAATCATTTCATTTGTTAACCAAGGAGTAATATATATACTACATTGTAAAGGTCAGGCTGTCAGCAGAAGCTTAAATATAGATCAAATAAAAAAAGTACTTATCAATATGAAGTTTAAAAGGAGTAGTCTTGAAAGATTTGATAGATTCGGTGGACAAGAAGTCAAAAGGTTACAGAAATTTATTACTTGATTTGATACCAAATTTACATAAAAATTAAAAAAGTATAATTTTTGTGTAATTTTACATTTATCTGAAAAAAATAATTAACAATTAATCGTATCATGTCATTACTGATATGATAATTTTGGAAAAATAATTACATTTTTTATGAAATAGTGTTAGTTTATAAAGTTTTAAAAAATAAATATAATAAAATTGAAATAGGAAAAAGCATAGGTCATGCCTTTTTTATGCCTCATATAGTTAAAACTTGAAACAAATGAATTGCCAAAATAGCTCAAAAATAAAATTGTATATTTTTTTAGGAGAGACTGTCATGGGATGTAAAATTGTGGTGCACTCTGTACTGGCAGCAAAAAGTTACATCATCTATTGCCAAGCACAATAACCAGTTGGACCTTGGATTTTGGACTTCACTGGGAGCAACAAGAAAATAAAGTGAATGTTAGGCAGCATTTTTAAATGAAATTTTATTTATAAAATAATTTTTTAATATATTTTTTTAAATAATATTTATAAATATTATTGAGTGTTTGATAAAATTACACTTCAATCTTTATTTTATAGAGATAAAAATAATAAAATTAAAATTGGATTAGGGGAGCGAGCTGCTCAACCTCAACTTAATCCTTCCACTCAGTGTCATGTTTCTTCTTCAGGTAAAAATGCAGTCAATGAGGCTAATTCAGTTACAACTCTTCGGAATGGAAAAGTTATTGACAAGACTATTCATCCCAAGGAGAAAGTTTCTAATCCATCTCCAGAAATGAAAATTGGAAATAGTCTTGACGATGAAGGTAAGTTTGAAGAAGGTAAGTGTGAAAATGATGAAAACAAAAATATTTAGCTCCAGCACCCTTTCCTCAAAGATTGCAAGCAACCCAGAAATTGAACTCAAATGCTGAAATTTTTGAAATTTTTAAACAAGTCAAGATTAATATTCCATTATTGGATGCAATCAAGCAAGTTCCACCTTATTTTTGAAAGATTTGTGTACAATCAAAAGAAAACATCATGTGCAAAAGAAGGCATTTTTAACTGAAAGTGTTAGTTCAATCATTCAACAATTCACTCCACCAAAGTACAAAGATTCAGGTTGTCCACCATTTCATGTATCATAGGAAACACTAGAACGTGCTTTGCTTGATCTTGGTGCTAGTGTAAATCTTCTACCTTTCTCAGTTTATGAACAGTTAAGTTTGAGAGAACTTAAAACAACTTCTGTTGTACTCTAACTACCTGACCGTTCGATTAAAGTTCCAAAGGGAATAGTAGAAGATGTGTTGGTACAAATTGATAAGTTTTACTTTTCAGTTGATTTCATTGTTTTGGACACAGAGCCTGTTGCACAACACATACACAAATTCCTATCATTTTGGGTCGTCCTTTTCTTGCAACTTCAAATGCTTTGATCAATTGTAGAAATGGTATTTTGAAGTTATCATTTGGAAATATGAATTTGGAACTAAATGTGTTTAATGTTTGTATGCAACCTGCAGAAGATGTCGACGTACAAGAAGTGGATTCAATTGAGGAACTTGTTCATGAATACTTTACTACTACTAACTCTTCAGATTCTTTGGAGACTTGTTTTGAAAGTGAAAGTATTTATAAAAAGGAACATACTAATACTATCTCTGAAATTTTGTAGGTACAAGAAAAATATTTTTAGAAGCCAAGGTTCGAAGAACTTTCATCATCGATAGTAAAATCTATTCCATCAAGTATTAAAACTCCCATGGTTGAATTGAAACCTTTGCCAAATAATTTGAAATACTCTTTCTTGGGTGAGAATGAGACTTTTCCAGTAATAATTTCTTCCAAACTCGATGCATCTCAAGAAGGTAAGTTGATCGAAATTCTGAAAATGCATAAGAATGTTTTAGGATGGACCATTGCTGATATTAAAGGTATTAATCCTTTCATTTGCACACATAATATCTATTTAGAGGAAAATACTAAACCATCTAGAGAAATGCAACGAGGGCTAAATCCTAATATGAAAGAAGTAGTAAGAAATGAAGTTATTAAACTCTTAGATAATGGAATCATTTATTCTATTTCTGATAGCAAATGAGTAAATCTTACTCAAGTTGTACCTAAGAAATCTGGAGTTACTGTAGTCAAGAATGAGAATGATGAATTAATTCTAACTGGACTATTACTAATTGGCGAATGTGCATTGACTATAGAAAACTCAACTCAGTTACTAGAAAAGATCATTTTTCATTATCTTTCATGGATCAAATTTTAGAAAGAGTTGTGGGACACGAATTTTATTGCTTTTTAGATGGATATTCTGGGTATAATCAAATTGCAATTGCACTTGAAAATCAAGAGAAAACAACTTTTACATGTCCTTTTGGTACTTTTGCATATCGAATGATGCCTTTTAGATTATGTAATGCACCAGCTACATTCCAACAATGTATACTTAGTATTTTTAGTGACATGATTGAACGTTTTCTTGAAGTCTTCATAGATGATTTTTCTATTTTTGGTAATTCATTTGATGATTGCTTATCTAATTTAGAAAATATTTTGATCAGGTGTGAAGAAAAGAATCTTGTGCTCAATTGGGAGAAATGTCACTTCATGGTAACAATTGGTATTGTTCTTGGACACATTATATCATCAGAAGGTATTGAGGTTGATAAATCTAAAATTGAGTTAACTGCTAATTTGCCAACACCAAAGACTGTGAAGGAGATTAGATCATTTTTAGGACATGCTGGTTTTTATAGAAGATTTATCAAAGATTTTAGTATAATATCTAAACCTTTGTGTAATCTTCTAACAAAAGACACTATTTTTGAATGGACTAAAAATTGTGAAAATGCTTTTGTTAAGCTTAAAAGCATGCTTACGTCTGCTCCAATCATGCAGCCTCCAGATTGGACTTTACCTTTTGAAATAATATGTGATGCTAGTGATTATGCTGTTGGAGCTGTCTGGGGACAAAGAAAAGATAAAAAATCATGTTATTTACTATGCAAGTAAAACTTTAAATGGTGCTCAATTGAATTATACAACAACTGAAAAAGAATTACTTGCTGTAGTTTTTACATTGGATAAATTTTGATCTTATCTTGTTGGCTCACCAATTGTTGTTTTCAGTGATCATACAACTTTGAAATATCTTTTGTCAAAAAAAGATGCTAAACTAAGACTGATTAGGTGGATTCTCTTACTTCAGGAATTTAATGTTACTATTCGAGATAAAAAAGAAATAGAGAATGTAGTGACTGATCATTTGTCTAGACTTGTTTGTGATGACTAAACCATACCTATTAATGACACTTTTCCTGATGAACAACTATTTAATGTTTCTATTTTACCTTGATTTGCTGACATTATTAATTTTCTTGTGACAGGAAAGATGCCATCGCATTGGAACTCTCAAGACAAAAAGAAGTTTTTGACTGAGGTTAAATTTTTTTATTGGGATGATCTATACCTATTCAAATATTGTCCGGATCAAATCTTTCGAAGATGTGTGCCTAACAATGAGATAGGTAATATTGTCAAATTTTATCATTCAAAAGCATGTGGTGGTCATTTTTTTGTAAAGAAAACTACTGCAAAAATCTTGCAATGTGGATTTTATTGGCCAACTCTTTTCAAAGATACTTACACTTTCTGCAAAAGTTGTGAAAATTGTCAAAAGTTAGGGTCTCTTTCAAAGAGAAATATGATGCCCCTACACCCTATCCTAGTGATTGAAATCTTTGACTATTGGGGTATTGATTTTATAGGGCCATTTTCATTATCATTTGATTTTCTTTACATATTGGTTGTCATAGATTATGTTTCAAAATGGATCGAGGCAATTTCTTGTCGAAACAATGATCACAAAATAGTGATAATTTTTTTTAAAGAAAATATTTTAAGTCGATTTGGAATTCCTAGATCTATTATCAGTGATGAGGGAAAATATTTTTGTAACAAAGTTCTGCGTATGTGTCATTTGCATTTTAATTGATATTTCATAATGTATTATATTTTATGTGGCATTTGCATTTTAATTCCAAAATTTATTTTATCTCCCTATTTGCAAGTTCAACTTGTCCATTTGTCTAAGGGTGATAAGGGATTTCAACTTTATGTATGATTCCATATTTTCTCATTAAAGTATGTTCTATCACAATACTTACATTTTGCCCTAAGCTTTCCATCTTTGTCTGTGTAATGAATGAAGTGATCCCAAGCTCGAGCTCTTCTTGACATTTCTTTCCTCTTTGGCCTCTCATTTTGTCCTTCAACTTCTTTTAGTGTTTCTAAATGCTCCATTTCTTCCGTTTCATTTGTATTTTCAAATTCAGTTCCTACTGAATTAGGATTTGTACTTGATATAGGAAATGGACATGAAGTCCTCAAACATGTTGTGTCAACTCGACCTTGCTCACTTTCCATATCTGAAAATAAATGGAAATAAATTATTAAGATATTTTAATAACAAATATAGTACTAGTAATATAAGAATAAAATATTTTCTTTTTGATTTTTTTTAGTATTGAATTTCATCTATTGTATCTATCACATATTATTAAGGTCCTGTACTTTTTATTTGTACAAATTTATTCATATTGGAATTAGACTATCATATTGTCTCACATTAATACATTATTAAAAAAATAATAAAAAAATTATGAAACCTACAAAGATATTTCATATTTGTGAACTTTATACTTAAATTAGTTTCATTACTAGAAACTGAAAAGAAAATAAATATAATTGATATTATAAAGAGTCTTATAGCATATGGGGTTAATAAACCCAACATAAAATAGATTAATTTAACTGCAATTTTGATTTATTTTAATCAAACCAAGGTCCAAATTTTTAAATTTCCCAATGTAAATCTAGATCTAACTTCGATACAACTATGTAGAAATTAATTTTTAATTATAATTTTATTTAAATTCTTATATTTGTCAATAAAGCCAAACAATTAAGATATCCAAAAAATCATAGTAATTGAAATAGTTATAACTTATAAATAAAGCAAAAACAAACTAAACAATGCATTTTGATAACCTATCCCAATTCATAAAATATTTCATATATAGTTTGGTGTCTAGAGTATTATAAATTAGGGATTTTTTAGAATACCTTATTTCAGAAATTTGCTTGAGCTCAATTGTAATGAAGAAAAATGGTGGATATTTGGACGACCGGACTAAACTACTAAAGAATCAAGAATGATTGAGTGAAGAGTACGAATGGCGGAATGGGCCGAATACCGAGCTGTGAGCGAAGGTGATTAGGATTTCTTACTTCTGGCTGCCTAACTTTCTTTCTGGTTTGGTAACTAATAGTCTGATAGTTTTTCTTTGAAACAAACTCTCCATTAAAGATAGATTCTTTTTTGTTTCTCCAAAAGAGTATGGAGTCAACAACTTAGATTTTGATATGTGAGCTCGTATGGGTCATTCCTTTTCTTTATTTTCATTTTGTTTAAATGCTTATTTTTTATTTATTCCTGCCTAACTTTCTTTGTAGGGTTAAGTACTTATTTCTTATTTTTATCTGCCTAACTTTGCCTAACTTTCTTTTTGATTTAGTTAATAATTTCTAAATACAAATTTAAAAATTAAAAAAAAATCGGTTTTCGGTTCTATTTGGTGCACCGAACCCAAAAATCGAAACCGAAATTTTATAAAATAGAAAACCAAAATCGAACTGATTTTTTTTGTTCGATTTCGATCGAAACCGAATTTTTGGTTTTGATTTGATTCGATCAGTTAACCGGATTATGAACACCTCTAGAGTAGGTTGTTGAGCTTGAGATAAGAAAGCTTGAAGGAGACATGCGGGCTGTGAGTGAGACAACAAATGCATGGGTGGCTTAGTTCAATATCATGTTAATTGTTGAAAGTCTGCATTTTGGTTTTAATTGTCCAGATACAACATTTAAAAGCGATATTTCCAAAAAAAAAAAAAAAAAGCTTATTTAGAGGAAAAAAGGTAACCTATATTTTTTTGATTTAGTTGTATTCCATGACACTAATGTTTCAATACTTTATGAATAAGGTTGTGGCATTGAACATTCAATTTTGTAGTACTTTATAAATAAGAACTTGGTACTAAACATGCAATTTCTCAACACTTTGTGAATAAAATAGTGATATTGAACATTTTGTTTGTAGTACTTTGTAAATAACATTGTGGTACTGAAACATACACTTTATGAATAAGTGTGTGGTACTGAATATTCAATATTGTAGATCTGAATGCATATCCTTTAATGCATTTTTCCACATGCAGTATTAAACTGACATAGATGTGGTACTTAATTAATATGTACTTATAGAATGATCAAAATTTGTTGGCATGTAGAGTCCTTTTGTCAAAGAAAATCAAGGTGCACGAGAGACTTATTGGACATATAAAATTAGGCATTTTAAGGTTAAAATCTGGTGTCATATTAAGTACACACAAATGTGGTATTACTTGTTCTTCTAAGTGGTAGACATATGGCACTAATTGACCATGAGTATACTAATTTTGATAGAAGGATTAAAATTTTTTGAGGCAAAGTAGGTCTTAAAATACATACATACAGTATTGAGTGCACATATATGCACTACTAAACATTTAAGGTTACCACATTCACTATTGCTTCGCATTAATATTGTTGAGAATAAAACTTATTGGTTTAAGTAGTTCATTTTCAAACATTTACGCACATGAGTAGTCTCTTGAATCATTAAAACAACATAGTTTACCTTTGTATATCACATCAAAGTTGTTGTACACTATACTTCAAGGTAAATTAGGTCTTAATTTATTTTCAAGATATCATACTGTAAATGCATCATATTTAAGTACTCGTAAATCCAAATATTTCATTCAAAATTATTTCTTTTCATAGGGCCTTTGACTCATCTACTAAGCATCGGAAAGTGCTCAGCCCAATATTAATATCAATAATCAAATGACCAATCTTAAATTGACACAATCGAGTGTACTATCTTCTAGTGACCACCAAAGGTACACCCCATATCTTTTCTTGTGATTACCCAAGAAGTATCTCACTCGTGAAGTTAATAATAACATAACAAAGGTACAATCAAGTGGACCATCCTCCTATGACCACCAAAGGTACATCCTCTATCTTCACTTATGATGATTGAGAAGTATATGGCTTGTGATGCTAAGAAATGTCAAATAAATATGCCTCGATGCACTACTAGTGACCAACAATATATCTTTATAACTTCAATTCATTTCTCAAATTATATCATGCATGCAAAAATTTCAACTATGCTCATATTTCATGCGACACGTGAAAATATTCATGAATTGTATGTTCAACGGAATGAAATTTTGCTCTAAAATCATCTTCTCAAACATCATAACCATCATAAGATATATAACATACTTGTTATCAGATTTATTCAAATGTCACAAACATATTCGATATAAACTACTTCAAAACATACGATATCCATGCATTATAGTTATAAATGAATTTTTACTTACCTTTAATTTCATTAGTGGCTTATTTTAGGTGTGTTAAGTCTTTTTCCCCAACTTTAGATGAAAAACAACCTATAATACGATCTAACATCAAACATCATCCCCAAATTGACAAATTAAATACACATACTAATAGTAAGACCTTGAACATCAAGGCTAACTAGGTAATGATCAAGTTTTTTCAAGTTACAGCTAGAATCAAAGATAGTCTCACAACTACCACAATTTTTCATCTATATCAACATTATATAATTAAAGTATTATAACCGCAAGGAATGGACAAAATAAGTTCCCAATCATTAGAACTCAATAATAACATATAGAGGTTGGAACATGGTAAAATATCAAATTGGACAGATTCAGATTTTTCACATTTGCTTGCTCCAATTGAGTTTCATGAAATTTTTCTCACCCTTAAGCACATCTAATCATTCCCAGATTTTTACCACTCTTAGATAACATGTGCATAATGGTAACCATGCCATGACCTTGCTAAAAGTAATGGAATCACATCAGCAGAATCAGCACCCTTCACACAATACAAAAATTGAATATTCTATAGTGACTGTTTTGAGTATTTCTTGAATTTTCTTACCATATTTGGACTTACTAATCTCTCCAAACTTACCTCCAATTATGCATATTATGCATTTCTAAAAGTTAAAAAATAAAAAATCAGCAAATATCCAATTTTATCCTTAGTGGTTCAGATTAAGTTTTTGCAACCAAGAACCCTTCTTTTGTGCATAATAACACCCTAACATAATTATAAACAAGAATAGAAGTTTGAAAATTCATACCCTCAAAAAATATAAAAGCTTATGCAAAACAACATGAGTTAAGCTCGCATATGTACAATTTCAGATTCAAGTTGTTTATTACCACTTCCCTTTACTTCTTTTGCCTTCTCTTTCACTTGGAATCACTTGGGAACAACTTAGAAGCTTACGATGGAGGTTTGAAAGGTGAAATTTGTCTAAAAATAATTTGCATCGTGTTTATGGCTTAGGAAGAAAGAAAAAATGGGAGATATAGGTAACTAAAGTAAGTATGAGGTGGCAAAGAAGTTTGTGGTGGCAACTTGTGATAAAAATCTGATTTTCCACCCAATTTTGCAAGCCTAAATAAGATGTTCTCAATATTTATTTAGCTAATTACAATCTGTTTTAAATGTCATAAGATTCTAAAAATATTTTGAACGATGGTTTCCCAACTATTAATTTAATTTCTAACTCAATTGACACTCAATTCTTGCATGATTGTCAACATTACACTTCGATAGTCTTACGCACATATGGACCTTGTCATATTATATTTCAATCATATTATCTTATGTATAATATTCCAAGTATGAAAATTATCACATATACTTTTGAAACATCTTGATGGAACCGAATCAAATCATATACGCTTACTAATAATACCCTTAACACTTCTGAAATTATAACATGTAACCCATGAATATCCAATATATTGACCAACCTAATTTTTCTTCTTAGCACAAGGTAAAATTAACTACTTAGATTAGAGGAGATCAACAACTAACACATAGAAGAATTTTAGAAATTCAATGATCAAGAATGCCATCATAAAATAAATTATGTCATGTTAGTATCAATGCAATTAACATACGAATAGCATGTAATGCATGAATCATATTGACTTAGTGAATAGTATAACGCCTGAGTATTACATTAAAATAGACCCTGATACTTTTTTCAATATTTTCGATCACTTCCCATTGGTTTTTGTAGATTTTTTTTCCTTTTTGTTGTTCGCTTTCTTCATCTTGTTCTTTCTCAATATATGTATCAGTCTTGTCGTGCTATGAATCCTCATCATGATGATCACCACTACAGTAATCCTGACTTTAATTCTGTATGTATTGTGTATCAATTGAAATGTGAAAAGCTGCAAAAATGAAGTTCAGAAAGTAAAGCATCAAATTAATCAATATCTGTGGAAGCCTTTTAATCAAGCAACAGAAAATACTAATCTAAGTGGAAGCTCTATTATCCATAAATTTTCCTTGAATTCCGATGAGATAAATTGATTTAAAGCAATCAAATTCAAGTCTTTATTTAAGCTAATTCTAACAAAAACTATACTAATCAATAGAGTAGATGAAACTTTACAATCGACACTGATTCAATCAAACGCAAACTGCTCTTCAATCAGTTAAATAGCAAATGCAACCAAGTTTTATTAATGGTTTTAAGAAAGCAACCAAATATGCAAACTACTCTCTAATCATTACTGTTTAGAAGAAGATGACCTAATCTAAGCCATTCCAAAAACAAATCAAAATTCTACTCTAAATTGAAGAAATTAAGCATATGTTCTATATAATTTTCCTGAGAAACAAATTCCAACTCAAAAAGAAAATGGATTTTGGAAAAAGCCCAAAAATATGAAAATATGGGCAGAGAAACTAGAAGTAGAGGTGGTGTTTTACTCTCAAAAAAGGTGACGTAGATGGTTATGGTCAGTGTTTTCATAAATAGATCAGTGGTCAAATTAGTTGGCAGTGGTTAAATCACTTATTGGACTTTTATTAGGCTCGTTAACTTTCTTGTTGGATGCCTTTGACTATATTTTTCTATTTATAGTGACGTAATAGACTAAATATTATTTATAAGTAAAAAAGATAAATAACTAACTAAAAATTATATTTAACAAAATCCAAAATTCAAATAATCACATACATATAACTAAATATCAAGTTTAAGCTTTTTAAAAAAATATATAAACAAAAATAAAATAAAAATTTTGATCAGTTTAACCCAAATTTTGATTTTTTTGCATCTAAATGGACTGAATCGACCATTAATTTATAGTTGGATTGATCGAACAACTCATCCGATCCAAATTTTAAAACATTGGTCCTGATGGTAAATTAAACGGTGCAGTTCCGAACAATTTGGTTAAGTATAATGAGAAAAAAAAAACAATAATAGAAAAAAAAATGGAATGGGTAAAAGAGAAGGGGAAAAAGGCTTGGTAGAGGTGGAGGCGGTTGTGGGCAGCAATGGGGAGATGAGAGAGGGACGAGCTGGTGGGGGTAGAAACTTTTGAGAAAAAAATAGAAAAGGGGGAAATGGGTGGTAAAGGTATATTGGGTTTTGAAATTCCAATGGGGAATTTGTGATTTATTATACATGGGATGAAAAGTAAGAGTAAGTTTTATTTTGATTTGGAAACCTAAGGACTAAACTCAAACTTTAAATGTACTCACTTTTTCTAATTAATTGAGAGTACAATTTGTTAGAAATATTATATTAGATATATTTAAATTATAATAGAGGCAAATGTCACCGGTAACTCAATTGGTCCCAAAGCATCCCAAGGGGTAAGAGTTTGGTCTAATTCTCACCTCACCCTATGGATAAAAATATGACATAATATGATCATTAGATATAAAATCTCCCTTCAGTTTAACAGCTTAACTTAAACCTCTGTATACAACAATCATTCATTGCAATTCTCCAAATATTATATTTACCTTTAATGATTAAATTCTAATTTTTCCATGCACACATCTGTGGAGGTGCTTGGCAAAATATAATATGTGAGCTCATAAAATATTTTTAAATTGTTGGATAAAAAGTTTAGATGATAAACCCATAAATAATGTGAAAAATTACAAATAAAAATCCTATAAATACCAAAAATAACTTATAAACTATAGAAACACGCTCTTAGCATAATCTAAATCATATCAATCCTGTGATATAACATATATATATATATATATATTTCTCGCTCAAAATTAAAAAGAATGTTTAGACATCTTAGCTTTTGGACAAAAAAGAGAGCAACACATTGTTGCTCGGTTATCAGCTAACCAACATTTCGGCCAAAACTAAAATACAATTAAACTAAGACAATTGAGCAAGAGCTATTTAATTTCCATGATGCCCAGATCACAGATTAGACAAATAGCACATTTGTTTTACAGCTCATAATTGTTTTATTACCAAAGGGAGCATGTAAACGGGAAAATTCTGAGCAAATGCATCTTAGCTTTCATGCTATGCTAGAATGGTTGTCGAATGATTGAATAACTTTGTAATCAAAAGTGAATATATAATGCCCTAGTCGAGTTCGTATAATTCGTCAAGCATCAGAGGCCATAACCAATTTGTCAGGCGGACAATTTGAGTTAGTACTACCATTCAATGCCCATAGAACTCGTATAGCTTAAATGGAAGCCGGTTTTACATCTTTGACACACTCAAACAAAAAAACGCATTTGAATACATGATAAATGTCCAAAAAACTAATATCTACAAATGAACATAAATTCAGAATTCATAACCTGCAATAACAGGCAAACATATATCAACTTATTGAATGGTAAAAGGTAAAACTACACATTAGAGAGCTTTCACAGAGAATTATATTAACTTTCAGTATCTATGGTCCATCTTCTCCTTTTCCTGGTACAACTGCACATACCTACTAGCACATGCGAGTGGCAGAGTGAATCGCTTCATCATATTACTCATTAAACATAGAACACTAGATAACACAACATTTGCAATACCCAAGTAAATGCAATCATTACATAAGATTATAATGACACAGCCAATCTCCACTTTCAAAGAAATTGCCCAAAGAAAACTGATTATTAGCCAGACTATTAATTATATAGCAGCTCCTTGAAGGGGAAAAAATGTATTTATGTATATGTATATACAGAGTCCAAAACATAAATGTCAAAGATAACTTAGGTTGCAATGACAAGCCAACCAAATCATGTTGCACTGTGTTCATAACAAGAAAAGCAGAAGAGCATAATTCTACAATGAAATGTAACAATAAAAATTTGATAAATGTCCAAATTATTCAAAAAAAGATGTTACTAGAATAAAGAGTAATCAGACGTCTACCAGCCCATCAGAGTAAAAATCAAATTCTACACTACATTCAAGAATATTGTGAAAGAAAGAATCATTATAAATTAAAAAAATTATCACCCTGGTGTGAAACACACACACAAATATTCCCTCATTAACTTCACTTCAGTACAGCATTAGTGATTCCTAACATGTGTCTCCATACCGATAATGTCATTTCATATGAGAGATTTAGCCAAGGCATTTCATATTCACATCAACCAAGTATCTGGCATCAAAAGCTCCAAAGATTTCTCCAATCTATATATACCACTAGAATCAATCTTTTTTACAGATAAAACCATTATAACATAGAAATGGTTGGATGGACAAAACTATCCAAATGCAATCCGAAATTAGGCTTGAGTTAATCAAGTCTGGAATAATTGGCCTGATCTGTGAACCAAATTTGATTATGAATCCACCCAAGGCGGGTATGATAACACTAACAAACTAAGGCCAAGGTCCCAACTAGAGTTAAAGAGAATTTCACCCTCAAATCACACTTTTTCAAATTTCAGATGCCATTTGAAGAAGATGACATCCTCTGCCTTTTGGGCGCAACATGGCCATGGTGGTGTCGCCATGCCCGTTGGATTTCATCCATGCGTTGGTTGAAGTCTAGAAGTTGTTTCATCTATATGTATATGTATCACATTTTGTGTGTGTGTGTGTTGTTAAAGAGTAATATCAACTGGTGGGAGGTGGTGGAGAGGCAAGCGGGCAGTGGCAGTGGACTAAAAGAAGAGGAGAGAAGAAGGGGTAGCAAAATGAAATAGTTACTTACGACCCAGTAGGTAACATGACAAGAGTAATCTTGATGTTATTTGCATGGAAACAAGTTAGGCTCACATAAAACTAGCCCAAAATACTTAAACCCAAACTGAGAATTAAAAATCATTTAGGTTGTATTTGGATTGAAGGATCTTGATTTGATGGAAGGATTTCAAATGACTCCATATAAAATAGATTTGAAATCCATAATAACTTAAAAAATAGCTTAAAATAGGAGTTCATGGATTTGAAATCCATTGCATTATGAGATTATTCAAATAAGTTCAATGGATTTGTTATTATGGATTTTAAATTCTTAGCTTCAAATTCATTAATCCAAATGAAGCCTTAAGGACTCATTTACTATACCAAACTTTTCACAATCTCATTTGGGATGGGGTGTTACAAACTTCCCTACTCAAATAAACACATCCTCGTTGTATCTAATTCATGGTCCATGACTCAGTCCACAAGTCCAAGCTCACTCAAGTAGTCAGAACTATTAAGGGTTACTTGATACCATATATAAGGACTATGGATAAACTTCTAACCTTGTCAACATCATTGGACACTAGCTATGTGGCCTAAAATGATTAACCCATGAAGACAAGTTACCAAAGACAATATTAACTAATCACTTGGGCCTGCACAATTGATATGTGATGAGGTGTTACAATACCCTTTTTCTACCATGATGGAGCAATTACATCATGCTGAACTTTTATGCTAATCTACATATAAGTGTGGGTAATAAACATCAAATGAAATACAATTTCCAAACAAAACATTGGAGGCACTAATAGAGTAAAATTTTAAAAATAATCAAGGCTAAACATATATTTTCCACAAACTACAGTTTCAATTCACCTATTTTCTCCTTAGTAACTAATTATGAAACTTAAACAGGACGAATTTCGTGAATAAGAGAACTTGCAAGTCATAAAAATATTCAAGTCCTTCACAAATCATTCATAATGTCAGATAAAAAAAAGACTTACTATCTTTGGGATCTATCCAAGTCATAAAAGGATTTCTTAGTCCTTCACAAGTCATTCATA
Source organism: Paulownia fortunei (assembly GCA_019321725.1). Classification (NCBI taxonomy): domain Eukaryota; kingdom Viridiplantae; phylum Streptophyta; class Magnoliopsida; order Lamiales; family Paulowniaceae; genus Paulownia; species Paulownia fortunei. The sequence continues at coordinate 7,720,887 of CM033109.1, read as the reverse complement.
ATGTCAGATAAAGAAAAAACTTACTATTTTGTGATTTGATCCTACTTGTCTTTGAAATTCGAGTATTATAGGAGTACAATATAGAAAGATGATGAACTGCACCTCAAAAATAGCACAAAGTTTGCATTTCGCTCTATAAACAAATAATTATTTAAAAACAAAACCAGATTACACAATTTCCCAACCATATATTTCACCCTAACGTAAAATAACAGCCCCACTCGCAAATCTAGACAATAATATTAATACCATCAATATGATCACACATAAAGAAGTAAAATAGAAAACACATATACACAATATACTTGTGAATAGTTGCCGACAAGAGGGCCGAGCAAGAGAGTGGCGTTGATCCAATTATCGGAGATCTTGTGGGCGATCTTTTTCGATAAATCTTTCCAGAAGCCCAACATCACCTTCTGCTAAAATGGCGATAAGGCATACACCACCTCCTTCATCCCCATGCTTCCCTATTTCTCTCTCTAGAAATTTGGACCCATCTGGGGTTTGAAGAAGTTTCTAGTTAGCCAAAAAGGAAAAATATAACAAAATATTGTGCGGGAATACTTTTAGTATAAGTTCATTTTTTAAATAAATTTTTTATTAAGTGTTTTTTGAAAAAATTCTTTTATATTATTAATATATGTTTGATGAAATTTATTTCAAACAAGTGATTTAGAATTAAAAGTTCATCCTTCACATGAAAATATGTTTGGTAAACTAATAGAAAAGTGTATCTTTAACATTGATTTAATAATATTGCATCTACTTATATTAAAAGTATTTTCTACGGTATATGAATTAATTGATTTTTTTTATCAATACTTAAGTAATATATAATTTTATTTTTTTATCAATTATTGATTTAATTTTTTTGTGAAACTGTTCAAAAAAAATTCACAAATTAGATTAATGGAAAAATTGCAACTCATAGTTTCAATTTCTTTTTCATAATTTTCACTTTTATTTTTAAGTAATTGTAATCAATAACAATTCTAATACCATTGTTCAAAAGCATAATATTTCTATTAAAAGTGAAGTAATTAAATTCAAGAAAATCTATCTTAAAAAAAATAATACATGACATGTTGCAAAGATTTTTTTTATATGCAAAAGTATATATAATATCAACACTACATTGCTCATTAAAAATAGAACATGAAATACATATTATATAATAAAATGAGCTTGTAAATATAATTAATTGAAAATCATCTCAAGTTCAATCCTTAAACTAATAAAGATGTCCAACCCAAGAAAAAAAAGTTGAACAATGAAAACTAACAAGATGTTCAAATTCAAAAATTAAAATTTAATTGAAAAAAATCATCATAGTCAAAATCCTCTTGTCTGGTATATGGAATCGGCTATAGCATCACGTACAATAGCCATTTCTTGACTTTATTGCTCATTCATAGTTTCATATGATTCGTCATCATATTCCTCTAAGTCAACCTCTGTTTCTTCATTGCAACTGATGTAATTTTCATCTTCATCATAACATTTAAATTTTTCATCAACTATTGCCTCTTGTCTTATATAATTATGTAATGTCATTGAAGCAACAACAATTAGTCTTTGAGTTTTAAAAGGAAATTTGGCCATTTTTTAAAAATTGGCCATCGAGACTTTAATACTTCAAAACAACGCTCAATTATATTTTTTAATGATGAGTGGGAGTGATTACATAATTTTTTAGGTCCACTTGCCCGTTGTCCCCTTCGAAATTGTTCTGGATGATAGCATGCCCCTTTGTAAGGTGCTAAAAATCTAGGTATATTTGGATACCCAGTATCAACAACATAATATTTACCTAGAGAGAGCAAATACATGCATTATCATATCAAAAAATAAAAAATAAAAAATAAGACTTTTATATGACTACTAACCTATGGGAGGCATGGGGAATTTCAAAGTTGGTCTATGAATAGCTTCGTTAAATATACGAGAATCGTGAGCTCTATCCTGCCCAAATAAAGGTGAACCGTATATCAAATGACCATACAACCATAATATTCTGAGTGCAATCACCTTTCCTCCCACGATATGCAAGTTGTTCATTAGTTGGGATAATAACATGTACATGTATTCCATCAATTGCACCAATACAACCCTAATTAAAAACAAAAAGAAAAATAAAGAAACATTAGATAGAAATATATATTTCATAGTAAAATATAAAGTAGATACTTGATGGAAAAAAGTTACCTTGAAGTGTGGCCAATATTTAGGATTATTACGTATATAACTTGGTATTTGTTCAAATGACGGTGCAATAATTACTGACATGGAAAAGTTCATAAGAGCTTTCAACACTGTGTTGAAGTGATGACTAATAGTTTCTCCTGAATGTTGAAAACGTTCTTGTAACATCCTGTTCCTTTCATTATGACCAATATTCATAAAAAAGATAGTCAATTGATCTTCAACGCTTACCTCACGACTATCACTTAGCAAATTTATTTATCGAAGTTTCTTTGCAAGTCGCAAAAATACATATTTTTCCATTTTAAATAATTAATGACAATACTCATGATATCCATTTATAACATCCATGACAAAGCGATGCCCTCGATACATTGAATCTCTACGAGGCTATTTCACTATATGATTCTCATAATAAAATATAATTTTACCAACCATAACACTTACTAATACAACTGATGCAAGATCTTTGAATTCATCATATTCATTTTTCTCATTGGAGTCCATTATACCCTAGCAAACAAAAATAATATTAGGAAAAAACACTCATATTCCATTGTTAGACAATTAATAATTTATCCCTCAAGTTTTTTATTTAGAAATAATTATCATTAATATAAAGCACATAAATAATCCACATATATCAGAATATTTTTTTTAATAAATTGGTGACAAAAGAAGATATATACAAAAATAGAGATAGAAAAAAAATAATACTAGCGAAAACAATAATTCAATTCAATTATATATAGAAAGTAATAAAAAATAACTTTTCAAATATTAATAAAAAGAGTATCTACTAAAAACTATTAATTGATACCTAACTAGAAATCTTTTAAAAGCTAACTAGAAACTTAATGAAAGAAAAAGGACAACTATGTCTTGCACCTAATTTAAATAGTAAGAATATTCTAGATCTAGTTTATATGGAATAGACCTTATTAATAGTCCTATCATATTGTGCCTTTTCATCTTGAAGCCACAAGAACCGCAATTTTGGATTCCCAAGGGAAATAAATAAATCTCGTTGTTCCTTTTTCAAAAACAACCTGCGAACAAACAAATAAAGCTCACTTCATTTAGCGACTTCACATATCTCATTTAGTATATTAATACATTCTTACATTGTATTCTCCAACCTTGCACCTATTGCTTCATCAGTTTCACAAATACGATCAAGATACACATCCATATTTGCAGCAGATGAAACTTTACGAGAGTATTTAGGTGGTGGAAACTCATCCCTGGCCCTCTTATGGCGTCGGACACCAGCAGTATCTCCAACTCCATTTTTAGTTTGATTTGGTTTAGCTGCTTTGTTTGGTTTTTCAACTTGTACCTCTGGATCTATTTGTATTATATTTTCTTCTGATTGACTTGATTAGATTTGACATGGTCCAATAGAGTCATTTGGTAGAGATCCTTCTGAAGGTGCCCAAGCATTTTTTTCAGTTGCATATCCTTCTTTGAACAAAGAGGTAAATTCCTCAAAATTTTCAAGTTCTTTGTATCGATATTTAATCACATCTGGATTGGCCTAGAAAATTATAAAATAAGTCATTAAAGTTTTCACTGTAACATATGTGTATGTTTATAAGTTTCAAAAGTTAATGAAAAAACAACAATTTATCTTCAAGTACTCGTCCCACCATTCATCAGATGCAGAAACCGTGTTTTTGATATTATCCCAACCAAGTCCAGTATCTGAAGTTATCAGTTTATACCACACTTTCCAATTTTGTTTGGTATTGTCCCAATGATTTTTCAATTGCTTCTTATCATAGTTCAAATCAATCTTTTGGACAAAGTCAACACAAATTTTGTTCCACCCATCTCTATTGAAAAAAGTCCCTAGTTTATTCTCTTTTGACATTTGCTCTCAACACAATTCAACAAACAACTTGTGTGTATCACTATTCCAAACTGCCTTTGGCTTTGGATTTTTCTTAAATTGTTGTATATTTGAGTTAAGTTCCATATCTTCATTAAAAAACATGAAAAAATTAATCAAAAAAGAAAAATTAAAAAGATAAGAATTTTATTCAAATAAGGAGAATGATGACATGTAATATAATATTATCCTATACTATGTCTAATCAATAATTTTCAACCAAAGACACTTTGATATACTTAGAGGGCAAAACAGAAACAAAATCTAATATTGAAGAAATACACTCGATAAAAACATTCGCAAAAAATTCCATCAAGAGAAAAAAGAAGCTTTCATTTATGTTTTTTCCAAAATGAGGGACCCACCAATATAGATGTATACAAACTCTAAAATTTATAGTTTACAACATTTTAATAAAAGTAGTAAAGAAAATAAGAATCCAATTGAATACAAAGTTTCAGTATTAAATTGTAACTTTATTATATATATATAAGAGAAAACTCACCAATAATTTAAACGAAGGAGAAACAATCTAAATTCAGAGAATTTACCTGAAAAATATAGAGAATACTATCAAGGATCAGTATTTGTAGAAAGTTATAGTAATATGAATTTTGTATAATTTGTTCAAATTTTTTTATCGGATAAAAATTATAAAATATATGTATGAAGACTCCAAATAAAAAATACATCATCTATATCTCAATTAAAAAATAAATTACAAAAAGAAAAAATGATAGGTACTTTTATGAAAAGTTTTGGAAGAATGAACATGTTTTGAAGAGAAGTATAGAGTAGTATAGTGAGGTTAATATTGGTAATTTAAATAGAAAGAAAAGGGATAGAATTGAAAAATATTAATTTTTTAATAACTTCCAGATAAAAGTGCGGGAAATAAGTTTTAAGAACCGCCTATTCTCATTTTTCTAAAATGAATTTTTAGAGATGTGACTTATTTGAAAAGTCCATCCAATATAAATCATCAAACACCAAAAAAAAAAATTAAATGAACTTTTATATCTAAAAACCCATTTGAAAAGTGATTCCAAACATGCCTATTATTCTTTTGTCCAGCATTTTCATCTAGAAATTTGGACTGTAACTAGGGTTTGAAGAAGTTTCTAATTAGCCAAAAAGGAAAAATATAACAAAATATATAGCAGATGAAAATGTTGAACAAAAGAATAATACCTATGTTTTTTTTATAATTTTTCAGTGTTGCTCAGCCTAGGAAACTTGGGTTGCTTATGGGCCTCTTTGTGAATTTGGATTTGACAAGTTTTGGGCTTTTAGTATTAGGGGTGTAATTGTTTGTTTTTTCTTTTCATTTATTTTGCTTTTGGTTGAGAATAGTGAGAAAAAGTTATTTGAAAAAAAAAAGAATGAATTTTGAAAATTTGATTAGATGTGGGATAAAAATATAATGATTACAGTTAATGTAATTTTATTTTATTTTTATAAAATGGTAATTGGATGTGAGAATTTTTATGAAATTTTTTTATGAAATGTTGTTTAGAAGTGAGAATTTTTTTTATGAATTGTAAAGTTTTATTGTATTTTGCCTACCATCTTTCGAAAAAAAAATTAAAAATTTGACTATTAAATTATTCTACACAACATACTATTACTTGCACAAAAGAGATTTATTTGATATTGGCGTTAATTGTTGTACATAAGCAAAAAATATATAAAGAATAATATATATATATATATACTTCTTATGAAATTTTATCACAATTACAAATTTGTTGCGCAACATATATAAAGTAACATGCATTCTATAAGCTATTTGATTTTACGTATATCGAACCAAGAATAGTACGATTCATTTTACTTAATAAATTTAGTTAAATTTGTTTGAAGTCGTAATATGATTTCAAAAGGTTATGTAAATATTAATTATATTAGATATACAATAATGTATTCCATTTTAAATTCCAACATTATAAATTGTAGTATGACATATACAAAGTAAGATAACTTTATAAATTGCTTCAACATGTAGGCATACGTATTGGAAATACAAGCATCTATAAAATATTTATTTGAAATTCTTCTGAAAATAATAAATAATATATTTTTAATGGCGATGTGTTCGACTTATTCCCTTAACAAAAAATAATTTTATGTATACGTAGGAGAAATTATGACTATGATAAATTTACGATATGTCAGATATGTATATATAAAAAAATAATTTTTCGTTAATGCACATCAAAATGGTTTTTCCGGCACTCCATTTTTTATTTTTATTTTTTGAAACTTTTATTCCACTATGTAGAATTTAATTACTGCAACTCTTTCTTAATCTAGATATCTCTTATTCCTACAACCAATTTGCCTTTCTTAATCTAGATATCTCTTATTCCTACAACCAATTTGTTTGATCCACAATAAGTACATAGTTGATATACAAAGTGCTATACTTGTTCATCTTTGTACAGGCATATCTGAAATTAAGGTAAATAAAATTAATTCTTTTTTTCTATTAAACTATCAATTTTAAAAAATAATACATATTTAATGGCTTCTTTATTCAATTTTTTGGACACCAAGAAGTACATTCAATAGGATCGTGGTAATATTTAAGGTACAACACACCGACACAGTATCATAAGTATAAGTTTTAATATATTTATAATATATTAAAACTATAATTTTTAGCCATTGGCAATGATGAAAGCCAGGTTCACACATACTAGTAACATATAAGAAAAATTATAATTAGAATAAAATAGGTGCCCCAACATCATACCACAAATAAGAACCCCAAACATCATACCACATCAACACCGGCAACAATACCAGAAACAACCCATATACAATGCATACATACATCAAGACACATAATATATACATAAGCAGTTTTTTTTGTTTAAGAGCAAATATCATTCCTCACTAATAGCCCCAACCAGTCATCCCTCCACTCTTAGTTATATGCTCATAACTGACATAAGTTTACTCGCTATTTCACCTAAAACTAGTTTATCATGATTACTTTCTAAGTGTTTTCATGCATAGTGAGGTTTTTGGAATTAAGGAGTTAATTTCAAGTGAATTAATTAATTGGAATAATTATTATTTATAAGTTGCAAATGTTGTAAGTCCACTACTAGTTTAGTAGTAAACCTAAGAGGGTCATACATCTTTATGGAAAGTAATATTTTTAATTTTAGAAATTATCCAATAGTTGAAAATTAATTTATTAAGGGTTTTATATAATTTAATGATTAAATTAAATTATTCAATTAAGTAATTGAATTATTTAATTGGACTTAATTTGATTAGGAAGTCCAAAAAATCAATTGGATTGATTTGTGAATTTTTGAGTTCAAGCTCAAAAATTAATATGAATCACTTAAGAAGTTCACTAAAATATGAAGAGAATAAATTAAATAAATATGGTTTATTTAATTAACATATTTATAGATAAATAAATGAAGTGACTAATTTTATGGGATAAAATCGGCCACTATAATTTATTTTATATATAAATATAATTTAAGTGTGTATATATATATTTGATATATATTTATCTTGATATTATTTGAATAGTTCAAATTAATATCAAGAATAAATTTGATGATTAATGTAGTCTCAAATAAGTTTATATACATAGGAGAGAGAAAAAATATAAGAGTTGTTGGAAGATTTGGAATCCTTCCAAGATAAAATTTTGAAATAGTTCAAAATTGACAAACTTTTTAAGAGTTGGAGAATGAGAAGATTTACAGCTCCTATAAATACTTAGGGCCGAAAATTACAAGATATTATTCAGAAAAATTAAGAAAAAAAATATTTTGTTAAGTCTTCTATTTTTCTCTCCAAGAAAAGAAAAGAAAAGAAAATGTGTTTTTCTTGTAATCTTGATTTTCTTGTTCATTAAAAGAAAATCAATTTCTTGTTATTCTATTCATATTATAGTTTCAAGAACTTAAAGAATTAATCTTTATTGTTCTTGAAAATTTATTTCGATTCTAGATTAGTAAACAATTAAAAGGATACTAGCGAATCATTTTGATTGGTGTTACTCATCCGTATTGTGGACCTGATAAAGGGAAGATATTTGGATTCTTACGAGTCCTGAAAGTCTAGGATAAGTAATTAATTGTTTCATTCCCTACAACAATCGGAGTGCACGAAAGGTATGATCCAAATTTAATATTTATTTTTATATTCAATTGAATAAGTGCGATCGTTAAAATTACTTTCGAATCGAGGAGTTAAATTTATGTTTGATAAAAAATTTAATTTTCCGCTGCGTATGCCCCTACGATACTAGCGAACCCAACAGTAGTATCAGAGTTACGATTTCGCTTATTTAGTGAATTTTGGATTTATGTGTGCATGTTTTTAAAATTATTTAAATTCATGTTAAGTATGTAAAATTTGATTATGCATATTTTCAGAAATTTTAATTAGGAATTATTTTAATTATTTATTTAAATTGTTTAAATATTAAAATCAGAAAAGAAACATGAAGGAACGGGTTATGCGTGTGTGGCAGCGTGCAGCAGCGCGCATGATGGGCAGCCTTTATGCTGCCCGTCGTATTATTTTTCGGGTCTATTTTTTTAGAATATTAAAATTAAATGTTAATTTTAATAATTTCTAAAAAAATATTTTTCAAATAAAAATGCTTTTTCCAAGCAATTAAAAATTATCCTAAGTCAAAAATTACATTTAACAACTTGATAAATTTATATGTTTTGATAATTACATTTGATATTAATTATGAGCATGTATAGGATAATCATGAGTTATTGGACCAATGTGATTGGTTTTATTTAATATTTTTGAATTTTAAAATAGGGTTTGCGAGCCTCTTATTCCATCTATGTAAGTTATTTAATTTTCTGAAAAGAGAGTAGAATAGGTGATAAAGTTTTTCTTTTTCTTTGGAAGACGAAGGAGAATCAAGAAGGAGGTTCGAAAGGAGGCTCATGTTTGTATGGGATACAATTATGTAATAGAATAGGTTCTATTCCATTTTATTACCCCTAGACTGACCGTAGGTCCATTTTTTGCTCAAATAGACCGTATATGACTGGTTCATAATCATTCATTTATTTCAGTATGTATTAGATGCATGCTTAGGATTTTATTTAATGTTTTTATGCTTGCGCAATGATATTATGATGTCATGCATTAAATAACCAACCTAATTTATATTATGATGAGGTCTTGGATAAAATTTAAACCTCACTTAATTTACTAAAATTAAGTAAAAAAATTTAAAAAATTTGATTTCAAACAAAAATGGACAAGGTAGATAGGACCTATCATTTCATACTTACCATCAAAGGTTGACACATGACGATCGTTACCGCACTTGATCACTGGCCATAAGTCGTGGGGTGGTCATGTATTGGAAAAATGTGATCTCTACCAAGTATTGAGATACTCGTGGGATGTAATCGTCATTATATTGGCCATGAGTCGTAGGGTGGTCTTGTGTTGGAAAGGTGTGATCTCTACCAAGCATTGAGATACTCGTAGGATGTAATCCTCATTATATTGCCCATGAGTCATAGGACATCTTGATGCACTATCTACACGAATGTTTGATGGGTATTGTTTGACACTTAGTACCATATGAGCTCATAAAATTGGGGTATATGGGAAGAGGTGAGGCAAAACAAACTTATGGGTTGTATAGCGGTACAATCGTCAAAGAGTTGACTACCGATAGAAATATTTCATTGGCTTATAAAATTGGGGTGTGAAATATTTCCGTTGGACCTCAAGCTCACTAGAAAATTTGATCTCCCGAAATTCCATTAGGGGTGATGGAATTCGAAGAAAATAGTGAGAGACATTTAGTATTAAAGACCTTATATTAAATGAATATATTTTTCCCATAGTTTACTCATTTTCTGCTTCGTGCATGTTTTATAGATTATTTTACTAAAATGGTAAAGAATCCACTTACAACAATCCTTGAACAAAATAAATTAACTGGACCTAACTTTGTCGATTGACTAAAAAACCTGAAGATAGTTCTTCAGTCGGAGAAGAGGGCATATGTCCTTGATACTGTACCTCCTTCGGTTCTACCGGAGGATATTACTTCAGAGGCTTGTGCAAATTACTTAGACAATATGCAGGCTCGATGTTACATGCTGGCATCGATATCAAATGAGTTGTAGAGGCAGAACGAGGATCAAAATACTGATTATGGAATCCTCATTCACTTACAAGAGTTGTATGGTGAAAAACTCGGCAGACGATATATCAGATCTCAAAAGAGCTTTTCAAATATCGTATGACTGAGGGCTCTTCAGTCCATGACCATGGATTAAAGATGATAGCCCTCATTGAAAGGTAGGCATCCCTTGGAGTCCTTATGGATTAAGAACTCTATACGGACCTTCTGTTGCAGTCTCTGCCTCCATCATTTGACACATTTGTTGTCAACTTTAATATGCAGAACATGGAGACTAGTCTCGCTGAGCTTGTGAACATGTTAAAGACGGCTGAGTCCACTATCAAAAAAGGATAAGTCGGTTCTGTTTGTTGGATCTTCTTCCAAATTAAAGGCTAAAAAGCCCAAAAAAGAAAAAAAGAAAGGAAAAGGTTCCTCTAAACCCAACAAACTGAAGGCTAAGTGTGGTGTAAAAAAGGTTTCTTCTCAAGCCAATGACAAGCGCCATTAATGAGGCAAGCTAGGGCATCAGAAGAGGAATTACAAGGAGTATCTTGCAAGCCTAAAGAGTTAAGGTATATATTTTGTTGAAGTTAACTTGTCTGTTAACAATACTTCTTGGGTATTAGATACCGATTGTGGCTCACATATCTGCAATAATTTGCAGATGATGACAAGAAGTAGAAAGTTGGATAGAGGAGAAACGGTCCATAGGATGGGGAATAGAGCAAGAGTTGTTGCATTAGCTATAGGGATCGTTAATCTAGCTTTAGAGAATGGTATGTAATAGTTTTAAACAATTATATTTTTGTTCCGAAAATTATTAAAAACATTATTTCTATTTCAGTTTTGGATAGAGAAGGTTTTAGATTTACCATTGACAATGAAAATTATTTTATTTTCAAACGTTCTGATTTTATCTATTCTGATTTTTTGACGAATTGTTTATATATTGTTACTCCCATAACCCCATTCTCACAATTCAACAAAATAAAAAAAATTAGATAATCATAGTTCCATGAGCCTATGGCATGCAAGAATAGGATATATTTATGAGAAAAGGATTAACAAATTGGCGTAACTGCTTAATCTAAAAAACGAACAAGAACTTCCAACATGTGAATCCTACCTTAAAGGAAAGATAATCAAATCTCCATTTGTTGGACAAGTGGAGCGAGTCAAGCATCTATTGGATTTGATCCATACAAATGTATGTGGACCACTAAGTGTTAGTGCCCACGGGAACTATAACTACTTCTTAACCTTTGTCGATGACTTCTCTAGGTATGATTATGTGTACCTTTTAATGTACAAGTTTGAAATATTTGAAAAATTCAAAGAATTCAGAACTGAAGTAGAGAAGCTTGGAGTAGATGGAGAGTTAGTAACCTATAAGGCACGACTAGTAGCAAAATGATATACTCAAAAGTAAGAAATTAATTATGAGAAAACTTTTTCTCCAGTAGCGATGCTTAAATCCATTCGGATATTGTTGGCCATATCTGCATATTATGACTATGAGATATGACAAATGGATGTGAAAATCGTTTCCCTTAATGAAAATATTAAGGAAGAGATCTATATGAAGCAGCCAAAAAGCTTCATATCCATTGGGAGCGAACAAAAGGTTTGCAAGCTCCAGAGATGTATTTATGGACTCAAATAAGTTTCGAGGAGTTGGAACATTCAGTTTAATAAAACGATCAAAACGTTTGATTTTTATAAGAACCCGGATAAACCATGTATTTTCAAGAAGGTTAGTGGGAGTGCAGTTACGTTTGTTGTGCTCTACATTTATGACATCCTACTCATTGTGAATGATGTAGGGATGTTGTAATCAACGAGAACTTAGTTATCCAATCAATTTTCCATGAAGGAATTGGGAGATGTATCTTTTATCCTAGGGATAAAGATTTATAAAGATAGATCAAGAAGGATGATCGGACTATCCCAGTCTATGTACATGGACAAAGTGCTAAAAAGATTTAGCATGGAGGAATCCAAGGGAGGATTTATGCCTATGAGTCTATGTCTTCCACGATACCTGAAGAGATAGAAATGATGGCTCGTATATCTTATGCTTCCGCTATAGGGAGCATAATATATGCAATGTTATGTACAAGGCCTGATATAACACATGCTCTGAGTATCACAAGCATATATCAGTTCAATCTAGGGAAAGAACACTAAAAAGTCGTTAAGATGATCTTTAAGTACTTGAGAAGGACTAAGGATATCTTTATGATATACGATAATGAAGAACTAAAATTGGAGGGATATACATACTCTAGTTTTCAGTCAGATATAGATGACTCAAAGTCTATGTTTGGATACATATTCACTTTGAATGATGGTGCGGTCAGTTGGAAGAGTTTCAAATAAGAGACAATTGCAGACTCTACCACTGAAACTGAATATATTATTGCATAAGATGCAGTAAAATAAGTTGTTTGGATAAGAAACTTCATCCAAGGGTTGGGTATAATTCCATCATTTGTTAATCCAATTATGATTTATGGTGATAACAATGGAGCCATTGCCCAAGCAAAGGAGTCAAGATCTCATCAAAGATCCAAGCACATAATGAGATGATATCACTTGATCAGAGAGATCATTGGTAGAGGCGACGTCATTGTAGATCGAGTTGCCTCAATAGAAAATGTAGCAAACCCACTTACAAGCCCTTAGCACAAAAAATATTCGATGGACATCTTGAGAAGACGGACCTTAGATACATGGGTAATTGGAGCTAGGGCAAGTGGGAGATTATTAGAGTAGGATGCTTAATACCCCAGTTGGATTTGGTGTATTATACTCTCTTTTTTTGTAAAAACAATCTTACTGGGAATCATATTAATAAAAATGCATTTTCTTTATCTTATGTCATGCATCTTTTATTTCTACACATTAGATAAAGCCCTTAGACCATATTTAGTTATGGGGCATGGTCGCGCATATGATGGCGATCATGGAACATGCCTCTAAAGTTTTAGTCTTAAATAAGTTTCGAGTCGAGAGTTTTTGAGATGGGATATCAAATAGTTTAATGAGACTCGCACATATGATGTATGCTTGTGAGACGAGAATGCCGCATTCTATTGACATTAGCGTAGAGACGCAAGTGCATGTATGTGGATGCTTGTTAGGGAACAAGTACACGGAATATGGACCGTAAAAAACTCTTAGCTGGAGGCTTCGCCTGTCGAAATAAGAATTTTTGTGTTGCGATAGTACATAGCTAGTCCTCGAATTTGAGGCACGATGGTAGCCTTGTGTGCATCCTGAAACACTTTGATATATCTTCTGATTGTTTGACAATCACAAAATGGGTATGTTGAGTGTTGAACTGGTGTGTATGGAGGTTTGTGAGTGATCAACATAGAATTCGACACTTATTTTTTTAAATAAGAAAATCTCCTGTATTTTCATAATTTATGATTCAAAAATTTTGGCCAAGGCAGGATGAATCGTAATTCATCAGGAATTATTGGAACTTAAAATGAAATCACAATTATTAAATCATTTAAGGTTTCGACTTATAATCTATGTCCTAGATTCAATCGAGAGATTAGTCATCGAAAGGACCGTACATGTATGGTACTCGCAACTGAAATAGATTTAAGAAGTTAATTTCACTAGGTGTTTTCATGGATAGTGAGGTTTTTGGAATTAAGAAGTTAATTTCAAGCAGATTAATTAATTGGAATATTTGTTATTCATAAGTTGCAAATATTGCAAGTCACTACTAACACACTAGTGAACCTAAGAAAGTCACACATTTTTATAAAAATTAATATTTTTAATTTTAGAAATTATCCAATTATTAAAAATTAATTAATTAATATTGATTAATTAATGAATTAATGGTTCTATTTAATTTAATGGTTAAATTAAATTATTCAATTAAATAATTGAATTATTTAATTGAACCTAATTTAATTAGAAAGCCGAATTGGAGTAAATTAAATTAATCAATTAAACTGATTAAATTGGGATAAAATCAATTGGATTGATTTGTGAATTTTTGAGTTCAAGCCCAAAAATTAATGTGATCACTTAAGAAGTTCACTAAAATATGAAGAGAATAAATTAAATATATTTATAGATAAATAAATAAAGTGACCGATTTTATGGGATAAAATCAGCCACTATAATTTAATTTATATATAAATATAATTTAAATATATATATTTGATATATATCTATCTTGATATTATTTGAAAAGTTCAAATTAATATCAAGAATGTATATAGACAATTTTAATAATTAATGTAGTCTCAAATAAGTCCATATATATAGGAGAGAGAAAAATAGATTAGTTGTTGGAAGATTTGGATCCCTTCCAAGATAAGACTTTGAAATAGTTCAAAATTGACAAACACTCCAAAAGTTGGATAAGGAGATTTTCAGCCCCTACAAATAATTAGGGTCGAAAATTACAAGATATTATTCAGAAAAATTAAGAAAAAAAATTATTTGGTTAAATCTTCTATTTTTCTCTCCAAGAAAAGAAAAGAAAGAAAAAGAAAATGTGTTTTTCTTGAAATCTTGTTTTTCTTATTTTTTAAAAGAAAATCAATTTTTTGTTATTCTGTTCATATTATAGTTTTAAGAACTTAAATAATTAATATTTATTGTTCTTAAAAATTTACTCCGATTCTAGATTAATAAACAATTAAAAGGATAATATCGAATCCTCCAATTCTAGATTAATAAATAATTAAAAGGATACTAGCGGATCATTTTTATTGGTATTACTCTTCCGTATTGTGGACCTGATAAAGGGAAGATATTTGGATCTCTACGAGTTCTGAAAGTGTAGGATAAGATCGGAGTACACAAAAAGTATAATCCGAATTTAATATTTATTTATATATTCATTTGAATAAGCGCAATCATTAACATCGCTTCCGAATCGATGGGTTAAATTTATGTTTGATAAAAAATTTAATTTTCCGCTGCGTATGCCCCTACAATACTAACAAACCCAACAATTGTTACCCATCTAATATGGCTCCAGTAAGAGCCATCCATTTACACAATATTACGATTGATATCGTAATATATACTCGGTGTCTGAATATATTGTACAAATGAACGGTATCAATCCCAAAAAATTTAAACTTTACACTTAACTTTCAACAAGTGGAATTCTATTAAAGGCCTCTAATAAGTTTTCAGCTATATTGACTAACAGATTATTCCAAACTCATCGGTCAGACAGATGATATGTTCATCGGTCAGACAGATGATATGTCTAGACAGAATTACGCAACTTGCGGTACAAAAATATCTCCCCATGAATGCACCACCCAAGGACTCGGAACGCAGCCTAAATTAATTGATTGCGAGTTAAAGGCATGACACACTTCGGGAAATATATTGATTCCATTCCCACATCATAGATCCTCTGACAGAATTGAATTTAAACCTCTGTCAGAACATGAAATTTTCTAAGGAATGTGTATACCAGCGTCTCTTATGTGATGCATATGTTTGTTACTGGTTGAGGGGGTCTAAATATCAAGGAGTCGGAAACATGTTATATGAAACTTTGAAATACTACGAATACTGACTAAAGGCAGATCAACGGATGGGGTGGTCATGGGTTTTGAAAACAAAATTTGAATAGCTAAATGATAGTATGATTCAATAAGTAGCGTGTCATGTAATTCACCATACGCAAACATTAGTAACAGAATTTCACTTCAACGATGAACTTTACAGAACTAGTTAGGAAAAGAAATATTCACTTCAAGAATTGCTAGTAGTACGTTTTAATAGCACTTGAAGTAATTTAAAGCAACAAAAAATGCATCTATTTAAGATTCATTCCTGTGGAGGGGAGGGGAGCAGAACAATAATTAACTTGATAGGGTTTAACACAAGCCATTCTCAACAAGTAGCATTAGAATAAAGAGTTTCTCTCATGCTCCTTTCAGTAAATTACTCATAATACGATATTGTAGGTTCTGTACACAGTTCCTTACCGCTTTTAGAAGCCTAATACTTAGCAGATTAGCCTTTAAATCTCACAAATTCAGTTACCCTTTTTCTCAAACTCCTCCTGGTGGCTGAAACCTGTGAGTATTTCACTTCCTTGGTATCAGTTGAATTTTTTGATTGATGAATGTCATTCTTCTTTCCATTCTTCGCAGCATCACTCCCAACTTCCAAGACTGGCACATTATCTTTTTAATCCTGACGGTTAAAGGCTCTATATAAACCTGCAGGGTCTTCAATTTATGTGTAAATTCCATTTTTCTGGATAAAGGCAGGTTGGGAAGCAGAGGAATAAGCATTCATGCAGGTCTCTTGTTTGATTTTTAATGTAGCACTATTTTGCACCCGGCATCACATAGCTGTCATATGTACTAAAAAACTTGAATTTGTGACCATAGTAAGAGAATTTAATCGGCATTACATATTTGAGAACCATCACAATCATATTCCAACATCAAGAACTATAGTAAAGCAACCCTAAATCTTGTGGGCTCAATCAATTCAAAGACTAAACATCACATTAACCACATTAAGTCAATAAAACAAGATATTCATATCACAATTAAAAGAAACTTATGTAAATCTTTAAATAACTAAAAACAATTGAACTATGAAAGACTGACAAATTGCAACTTCTTTTTATCACTCACAAATGTTTTCGGGGGTACCCAACGGAGCCCAAAATCAGGATAACTTAAAGCAAATGCATATTGTGAGCGATTGATACCAATGCACAAAGAAGTAACAGAGTCAAAGAAATCATGCATTGCTTCAATGGTATTCAATTACTCGATAAACAGAGGAATCAATTGTACATCCCTAACACTCTAGTGGAGCTCGTACAATTCAGCAAGCATCAGACCATGATAAATCTATCATGCAGACAAATGGAAAAAGCACCATCATCCATAGAACTAATAAGCTTAAATGGGCGAACAAACTGATGCAAATTGAAGCATTTTAATTAACACATGATAAATGTCAGAAAACTGATATCTGCAAATGAACATAAACTTAGAACCCATGACCTGCAACAGCAGGCAAAACACAACTCAGCTTATTGACTGGTAAAACTCGAAATCAGGCAGTTTTTCACAGAGAAATTGAGTACATTAACTTCAGTATCTGTGCTCCATCTTCTCCTTTTCCTCGTACCACTGCACATACCTGCAAGCACACAAGAGTGGAAAAGTGAATCACTTCATCAAATTACTCTCTAAACAGATAGCAGTAGATCGTGAACACACAGCATTTGCAGCACCCAAGTAACTGCAATCATTAAATAAGATTTATAATGACATGGCATATCTTTACTTTCCAAGGAATTAACTCAAAGGCAGGCAGATTACCAGCAATAGTTTTTATCCTACATAGAATACAGAGATTAAAACATATATATCATAGGATTTAAGTTGAAGTGAAAAATAAGTCAAATCATGGTATACTACATTGTGTTCATAAACAAGAAAAACTGGAGCACAAACTCCAACTATACAGGGCAAGATAGCGATTAAAGTTTAATCAGTGTGTGCATTCAACAGGAAATACATGGTACTGTGGTATATGATAATCAGAAGCAAGTTCAACCTGCCATCCATCAGAGCAAACTGAAATTCTACTCCACATTCAAAAATATTATTAAATAAGAGAATTAGACATTTAAACAAAATTACCACCCTGGCACAAAAAGATACACATGCATATTCTTCTCTAACTTTATTTCAGCAAAGGATTAGTGATACAAAACATGCGTCTCATACTAGTAATGTCATTTCACATGAGAGATTTGTAATAATCGATGATAAAGTATTTCATATTCACATCAACTAATTGTTGGACCTAAGCTCCAAAGAATTTCACAATCGTTTTTATATACCCTGAATCCGATTCTTTTTTTTTTCATAAAAAAACCTCTACAGATACCTATATTTCATCCCGCAGCCCCATAAGTTAGGGAGTCCAAGCTCAGCCACAAGTATCTAAATAGAACTTACACTACATGTAAACGGAGTATTTTGGTCACCATCTTAAGAAGAACAACCCTTTTAGCCCTCAAAACTCTTCATATCAAACCATTTCGGCCAATCTTAAATTTTATTTTGGTGCCGCTAATATGCTATACAACATACACTCATTCAACTTGATGTAATAGCAACATGTAGCAATTTGGAGTAAGAAAAGAAAATATATTTGGGGAAAATTGAAAGAATTTTAATGAAGTAGCTAAGTTTCTTCAACCTAAGACCTCCTAGATCTATTATACTATCTTGTTTGCGAGGAAGTGATATGTAACGCATGCATTTCCACGATTTTTCAGAAGCCCTTTCCAGATGTAGAATAAGGATTCCATCAACAACATACAAAACAAGTTCTAGTCTGCACAAAGTATTTACATTTACAAGCACCAGTACCACAAACTTGCATTGTCATTCACACTCAGCCACCAAAACAATCTTTATACTTTACTACTTCAATTATATTTGTAATTGCATAATCCCAAAATAAAAGATAAGAATCATAATAACCCAATCTTAAAAATAGGCCTTTAAAACAAATAATCATTTAAAAAGTAACCAGATTAAACAACTGCCCAGCCATATCCTTCACCTGAATGTGAAATAAGAGCCCACTCGCAAATCCCGACACAAATTAACATACCATCAACAAGATCCAACACACAAAAAAGTAATGCCCCCACATCCAGGCCTTCAAAATAGGTGATTCTACTAAGGTGCCAGAAATTCGCAAGCAAATATATATATATATATATATATATATATATATATAAGATAAGCTTACGAGTAGGTGCCGACAAGAGGGCCGAGCAAGAGAGTGGCGTTGAGCCAATTATCGGAGATCTTGTGGGCGATCTTTTCCGGGAAATCTTTCCAGAGGCCCGGCATCACCTTCTGCTGAAATGGCGATAGGGCGTACACCACCGCCTTCATCCTCACCGGCTGCTTCCCCATTTCAATCTCTGGAAATTTGCACCGCCAACTAGGGATGGAAGAAGTTTCTACTTAGCCAAAAAGGAAAAGTAAAACAAAACAAATGGCAGATGAATATGCTGATTGCTGACCAATGGAATTAATCTGTTTTTTCTTTTTTTGTTTTTCAAATGTCATTTTCTATATGTTTACTACCCACTATGCACAACATTAGATTCGACTACCTTGAGCATTTTGTACCAGACCATGTGTGTGCAAAGTTAATTTCACTTTTATCTCCTCTATTTTTTTTTTATAAATATTATTTTATTTTTATATATCCTCTCAATTATTTCACTTTATCATTTATATTCTTTTTATTTTATTTTACCATCATGTACTTTTAAAAAAATAATTAATTTTTTTTTTACATATTATTTATAGTAACATTATTTTGAAATATTCTAAATTTAATACACTTGTATTTAAATACTAATAATTTTTTCAACTTAATCAATTAATACTTAATATTAAATTTATTTTATATTTTATTGTACTTATTTTAATGGTTATTCTTTTATTAATATAGTTCATATTAAATTTTTATGTCGTAGGGTTTTTCTTATTAGATAATACATTTTACTTATAATTTTATTACTCATCATAAATATAAAAATGTACGATATATTTTCAAATCATATTTTGCTAAATAAGTAAAAAATAAGTTATAATTTTTTTATTATTAATGAAATTATCAAAGTTTCATAGAAATAGTGTTAAATACAAAAAAAATATTTTTAGGTTTACTTTAATACTATTAAATAAGTTATAAATAATCAAATCATCATAAATTGATGTATACTAAGTTAAATTTAAAATAACTTAATGAATATTTTTTTAAATTTAAAAAGGTGGTCATTTTAGAAATTAATTTTATTATTATATCTTAATTTTAATGGCTATGTTTTTTCTATTAATAATAAAAATATTGCTAATATTTTAGGTATTTAATAAGTTTTTTTTTAATATTTATAGTAAGTAGAAAATTCATAAATAAAAGCATATTAAATAATAAAAAATATCCTACTATATACTAATTTAATAGGCACTATGTTATATTATAAAATATTTTGTTAAAATTTAAGAATAATAAAATTTTAAATAAGTTTAATAATAAGTATTAATTAATTAAATTAAAAAATTATTAGAACATAAATACAAATATATTAATATTAACCTATTTTAAAGTAGTTTCATTAAAAACAATAGGTAAAAGCAATTTGGTTATTTTTTTAAGAGTAGAGGGTGGTAAATTGAGATAATAAGATTATAAGAGGATAAAGTGAGACAAAATGAGAATAGAATAGGATAAAGTAAAAAAATTAAGAACACAAAAGTTAAAGTGATACTCAACAAAAATAGAGCGTGTAAAATGAAATTAACTCCAAAATATATTATGTATTTTAAAGTCTAAATTACCTTAATATTCCATTTAATAATTTTAGTATAAATTACAAGGATTAAGTACACTGGCTTTTGTTGCAATTTTGATCCCTATATTTCATTGTAGTTCTGGTAGATAGGTTTTTTTTGCAATTTTAGTCATTTCATTCGAAAATAGGTAGTAGCAACTGTTTTGACCATTAGTCATCAAATGGGAGGAAAAATTAGGCGACAAGGGGCTGGTTTTGGAGGAAAATCGTGAAACAGCAACCATTAAAATTTGGGAAGGAACATTATACTTCACCATTTTTGGCACTTTCAAGTTTCAAAATAGTTGAAAATTTACAAAAAAAAAATAAAAAAAATTATCTTCATCAATATAATCAATAATGTTTTGCTGCTATGGAAAATCTTTTAAACTGAGAATTTTCAGAATAAAAAAAAATTCTAAAAATATAATTTAAAATAAGTGAAGTAGCGATGTTAACTATATATATTTTTAAACAAGTTAATAAAATACATAAAAATAGAAGGAGTGTTTATTCAGTTAACGAATTGAACCGAACTAAAATTTCAGTAAATCAAAAAATTAAGTATGCCAAAATGTTATTCCAAATACTAAACCAAATTAATTCATTTGAATCTTTTTTGGTTTTTTGATTTTTTGGTTTGATAAATTTGGTTAATCAATTTTTTAAAAATAATAGAATAATTAAAAAATTAAAAAATATCATATCTTTTTTTATTTTTTTTTTATTCACAACTACTCTTTTATAGGGATGTTTACAGTTTGGTAAACCAATCGAATCGAATCAATTATTATCTAAAAATTATCATATCTTTTAATTTTTTACTAAAATAAATTTATTTCTCTGTCATGATATCATATATTGATTCTGACAGAGGTTTCTTTTCATGTCCTAACAGATATTTTAATATTAAGTACTTAGCCATAAGGAAACGTATTAAAAAAAAGAAAGTGGTTATTGAGCACGTAAGTACTAAATTAATGATTACTGATCTTTAACTAAGGGTATACTACCATCGAAATTCAAGAATTATGTAGAGAAAATGAGACTTGGCTCCATTTTGTAATTGTATATACAATTTATGAATGAAATTCATATTTATTATGATGTTTTCTCATATTTATGTGCACTTAATTTGAGAAGACTCATTTGTATAGGACCAAGAATAAACATAGAGTTTATTCATCAAGTATTATTATCATTTAATGAATAATACTTGAGACATTAAATGCATTGTAATACATGACAGGTAATACTCGTTTTTAGAGGACTTATCGTCATAATTCATGTATTTATTTCTTAAGATATGACAATAAATGGGATTAAGTTGAAAAATTAGGTCAGATTGGGAGAATGTAACACTCATCCATTTCTTTTCATTTATAGTCCAAACGTTTCAGACATTTCATGGCGATTTCGAAACGTTTCAAACGTTTCGAAATATTTCAAACAATTCATGGCAGTTTTCAAATGTTTCATTGCGGTTTTCAAACATTTCATTGCGGTTTTGAAATGTTACTTTTGATGGAGCTTATGACAAGTGTGTGTGTGTGAGTGTGGGGGAGGGAAATTAAATTTTGCGAAGAAAAAAATGAGAATATTAAATTAAGTATGAATTGATGATAAATTTATATTGTAATGATAAATTACTTACAATAGTTCATATTTACAAAAAATATCTAGTAAATTATGAATTCATAATTCGTTTCTAATATCATTCATTATATATGATAAATTTAATTAGATTTATTTATTTTCATCGTATTTGAATATCAATTGGATGATCAAGTCATGCCTGAATATGAATCTATTTATATTTCAACATTTGTAGTTTTGTTTCTGACTTGAATTGAATTTTTAATTGATTATAGAATGATCTTAATAAGAGGTGTAATACATGCTTCACCTAATAGAATTCGATTGAATTATAATATAGATTGGATTCGAGTATTCGGCAGAAATTCAGGTTAAAATTGGACCTATTTTTCAGCCTTCGAGTAAACAATCTTACCTTGTTCTTATAATGAATTGAAAAATTCAACACCACCTCCCACAAGTCGGCCCAAAAAATTCAAGAGGTCTAATCCTGGAAGCTTCTGGACTTGGTCTTATTTTTCAGCATAAAAGGCTGCCCATTTGCATTGACATGACCTAAGCCCATACGTAAGCCCACAAGCTAATTTCCTATAAAAGATTTGTCCCCCACAGCCTAGGGCTCATTTTCTCATTCTTCAAGCGGCGGATCAAAATAGAGACCTTGCCATGGGACGAAGTAAGCTTCTTCCAACCAATACATAAGTAATTTGTTATTTGTGTGTGCATATATGCAAGTATGTTTATATATACGTGTTTACAGATGGATACGTATGTCCATTTTATTGATCGGATGATTTTATTTCATTAGGAATTACAAGGTTTGGAGAGAGAGTTCTAATGTGATTTTAGTGTTTCTTAAGGTTTTTATTTGATTTTTTCTGTTGGATACATGATTATACTATGTGGGGATTGTTTTTTGGTACTTGGAAACCTATTGAAAATTATGAGTTTTTGGTGAGTTTTCTTTAGCATCTAGGCTTTTGTGATATGTTTTGAGGTATAAATCCTGTTAAATTGCATGAATGAGATGGGGTTTGGGTTTTGTAATTCTACACTGATTCATTTCTAATTCATATTAATGAATGCAAGTGTTTGGGCATTTTGTGAAGCATTTAGGAGTTGGGAAGATTTTATGCTGGTCTACTGGAAAATGATTTATACTTTTGCGCGTGCTTCTTTATGTTCGGTTTAATTCTTTCATGGATTTAAATTATAGATAATATGTAATCAGAATATCTATGGGTGGTCATTTGTGGGTACCTGAATTTATTTGCTTCACTGAGTGTTAAGAAGTTATAAACTGGGTTTTCAGAGAAGAGTTTGTTTTAATTTACCAACTAAGCATATGTGTCTGGTTGTTTAGTTTTATGCTTTCATGGGCTTCTAGTTTAATGATTGAGTGCCAGAACCTCATTTTAAGTATATGATGATTGACTTTATATAAATATGTGACTTCCAGGGTATGGTGCTATTTTAATGAGTTTTCTCTTTATAATTTACCTGACTTGTGTTCCTGATCCTGTTAAAAACTTAAGTTTATGTTAAAATGGAGACGTGTTTATGTATTGGCTATGGATTGAAGCTTTTGAAGGAACAAAACATGCAATTAGATTTCTTTTATTTGCAGTACTAATCTTTATTTCCATGTGTATGATTTTTATGGAGTTGTTTGTAAGATAGAATATTTGTGGACATTGGTAACTGCATATGTATTTTGAGGATGTTTAATAAAAAATGTAGTTGGCATAACTTTTATGGGCTGGCTCTTTTTTATAGGACCTGCAAGGTGTTACCGTCAAATCAAGAATAAGCCATATCCAAAATCACGGTATTGCCGTGGTGTGCCAGATCCCAAGATCAGAATCTATGATGTGGGAATGAAAAGGAAGGGCGTGGATGAATTCCCATTCTGTGTGCACTTGGTCAGTTGGGAGAAGGAGAATGTATCAAGCGAGGCACTTGAAGCTGCTCGTATTGCATGCAACAAGTACATGACCAAGTTTGCTGGAAAAGATGCTTTCCACTTGAGGGTCAGGGTCCATCCCTTCCATGTGTTGCGTATTAACAAGATGTTGTCATGTGCTGGGGCCGATAGGCTCCAAACTGGCATGAGGGGTGCTTTTGGCAAGCCGCAGGGTACTTGTGCTCGTGTGGCTATCGGCCAGGTTCTTCTCTCTGTTCGCTGCAAAGATGGCAACAGCCACCATGCTCAGGAGGCATTACGTCGTGCTAAGTTCAAGTTCCCCGGCCGTCAAAAGATCATTGTTAGCAGGAAGTGGTATGCTAATTTTTTAATACTGCTTTCATATTGGTCTTTTTTGTTTAACTTGATACTTTTCGTAAATCCAAATGTGATTCTTACTAAAAAAACTTCCCCTCTAGAGTGTATTGCTTTAATTTGCATTATTTTTTACATTATACTCTCCATCTTAACTTTCAGGGGGTTCACTAAATTCAGCCGCAGTGATTATGTGAAGTGGAAATCAGAGAACAAGATTGAACCTGATGGTGTCAATGCTAAGGTTTGTTACCTAAACAGTGAGATTGAGTATATAATTTGAGACTGAAAATTTTTTATTCTAGCAACTACTATGCTGGTTGATGTTGTGTGCTTCACTTGCACAAGGAGCTTAATTTTGAATTGTTTTTGCAGCTTTTGGGATGTCATGGGCCATTGGCTAATCGTCGACCAGGAAGAGCATTTTTATCAGAGGGGGCAACTGCTTAGGATATCTATCAGGCGATTGGGGCTTAATTCACTGAGTATTGTTGTCTGATTACCCCTGTGACCACCTAAGGCACTTAATTTGGGGATATTCTGTTTTGATTTCTAATCATTTAGTTTCCTTATTGAACTATATTAAAATTGTTGATAAAGGATAGTTTTATTATTGACCTATATTAAAATTGTCCAGAAAGGATTTTGATTCAATGTTGAATTGTGTTACATTTTGTCAGCCTCGTTGACTCTGATTTTTCAGTTACTCCCAGCTTTGTGTGTATACATTCGATTTCTTCTCGTCATTTTTCGTAGTTTGAGCTTTGAAATTTCCTATGCCTTGATTTGATCAAATAAAATAGCACAGCATACCTTAACAAAATATACAGGGCTTCGGCAGTGAGTTTCCTAGGTTGTGTGCCACCAGCATTCCTTGTAAACATTGTTGGACTTTGACTGTGAATTTCCTATTTAATCTACACCTACGCCACCAGTGCATGCTTTGCTATGCACAGATGTTTGTAACTTGATACCACCTGGTTGAGGTATTTATTTATCAAGAAGTGGACAACATGTTATCTTCAAGCTCCTAAAACAAATGTGCTGAAATTGTGGTGGATTAAAGGATATCAAATATTTGCCTTTCCTACTCCTTTAGGTGAAGAAAGTAACTTTGAAGTATTACGGATGCTGAAATAAAAGCTGATCAAGGTATGATGGGGGTCACGAAGCTTGTGATCCTCTGTTCTAATTTGAACATAAGTAGCAGCACCATGTAATTCCACCTATACCCAAAAATAAGTAACACTACTTTACTTTATTCAACAACGAACTATGTAGGTACTGCTTGCAGAACTAGCTAGAAAATTTAAGAAATATTCACTTCAAAAATCACTATCAAGTTTTAGAAGCGAAATTGTTAGCATGACAGAGTTATACATTATAGTAGCGCAGGAAGTACTTTTGCAGCAAAAAAAATTGCATCTAATGAACAAATTCATTCCTATCGAGGGGAGAAAAACAATAGTAAACTTTACAGGTTTAATACAAGCCATTCCCAAAAAGTAGCATTAGAATAAAGAGTTTCTCCCATGCTCCCTTTCAGTAAATTTCTCATACACCATATTGTAGGTTCTTTAGACAGTTCTTTACAACTCTCAGAAGCCTACTACATGTACGTTAGTCTCTAAATCTCATAAATTCAGTTACCTTTTTCTCAAACTCCTCCTGGTGGCTGAAACCTGTGAGGATCTTTCATTCTTGGATTTGGTTGAATTTTTCAACTGATGGTTGTCATTCTTCTTTCTGTTCTCCGTCTCCTTTGGTGTTTCCTCAGCATCACTCCCAGCTTCCGACACTGGCACATTATCGTTTTTATCCTGACAGTCAAATGCTCTATGTATGTAAACCTGCAGAATGTTCATTTTGACTGTCTAAGTTCCAAATTTTTCTGGATTAAGGCCAAGTAGAAGGTTGGGAAGAAGAGGAAAAAGCATTCATGTAGGGTATTTGTTGATTTTTCATGCACTATTATGCATCCTCCATCACATAGCTGTCTCATGTAGGAAAAAACTTGAATTTGTGACCATAGTAAGATCGATTAATCATTATTATATATTTAAGAACCAACACAATCATATTGCAACATCAAGAACTATTGTTGACCAACCTTAAATCTTGTGGGCTCAATCAATTCAAAGACTAAAGCATCGCCATCATCCAGTTTATGATCCAGTGCAAATGCTCTCCATCCACCACTAAGCCCAGTTCTCTTGCTAATGAAAATGGCCTCGTACTCTGAGCCTTCCTCAGCCTCTAACACCATATCCACTGTGGACTTGGGAAGGTGGTCTTCACAAAATTTAGTTGGAAGCCCCTGCTCAGATGGATAGCAAGTTTTATGCTCCAGTAATATATATAAAGGTGACAGATTCATAATATTTGTCTTTAATTTTATTTTCCATCGCTTCCAAGTTTATGAAGCTATAAATGCGTAATCCTTGGTAACTTACTAAACAGAAACAACTATAAACATGAGATCCATATCATTAAATTAACATTGAAAATAATCACACTTCACATTGAAGAAAATTAATCATTTTGCGTGCATGTATGAGCAATATTGTAAATCAATAATGGAAGCTTTGGATGTAGTTACCAGAATTCCAAGAATATCCTGATTTCTTCAATTACTTTTGAGTTACCAAGTGTGATTTATCTAAAAGCAGAATGTGTTGGAAACATTAAAACTTACATCATCACGGTATGAAGGAACTGGATTACGTGCACGAGATGAGCGTCTTGGCTCTATCAGGTAATTATTAGTTGGTTTTGGCCGAACATGCCTCTGTGCATGGCATAAATGTGGAACGACTTACAATAAACCCTGATATATATATATATTATATATATATATAACAAGCAATACACTTTATTCATGTGAAAAAAGTAGTGAAACCACAAAGATCACCTGAGATTTCTTGGACTTTTTTAGATCTGATAGGCTTTTAGATAACTTCAAGAGCCCTAAATCCTGTAAGAGAATAAGAAAAAGAATATTTTTTAAACATTTATCATATATTCATACGTTTAAATTTCTTAATAGTAACTACACTTAATTGTAGCGGGTAAGAACTAGAATTGAAATCTTGATACTTTTCGGTCAAATATGTACTTCTTGGGGAGAAGAAAAATCTTCGCTCTACCAGTAGATCTAATATGGAGGATGTATTCACCTGTAAAAAGCAGTTACATCAATGTCATAGTCGTACAAACACAAGATTTTCTTATTACCTCAAATCTTTTTTATTTTCTAAAAGCCTCTGCTTTCGAGCATCTTCACGAGTATTGGCACTACTTTTATTTGCCATTGATACCAAAAAAATCACCAAAGCCTCTGAATTATACAGAATAAGATCCTTATTTCCAAATTGTAAATGAAACACGACACATACACTATAATTTACATCAGATTAGGTGATTTTTCTGTGCCTCTGGCATCCATGATTGCGATTTCCTAATGGAAAGAGTCCGCAATCAAGTGAAGCTTCTTAGAGGATATTGCTTAATGTACCGTTTACATCTAAACGAACAGTTTTAGAATCTTTAATACCAAAATACCAATTACAATCCACATTGAAAACTTAATAATAGAAACAGGTTGTGTTTGGATGTATCCTTTTCAATATATTTCCCTCCTAATACATTATAGTTTTCAATACATTCATTCTCCCAAATCTCCCAAATCTGTGAATCCAAAGGGTTAAAAACAATAATTTCACTGAGGATCTTTGGAATACATATAGAGCAATACATCAATTAGTACCTTTCGACTCTATGCACAATCACACAAACTCCTGATCATCACGAAATACCAAAATAATTTGACGCGCAACAATTGAACCAATTAGCCTCAAGAATTAGAAAACTAAACCAATGAGGTGTATTGCAGGAATAAATATTGCATGGACATTCTTTTCAAAGTTATTGGTCTTTTACCATAACTTTATATGATGGGTATGTAGAATCTTGTTAACATAAAATCCCACTGATGTACACTTTAAAAACCTTAAAATGCAGTTACATCAATGAAATCAACATCCTCTACATTTCCATAAATCTATGAATTTTCAGTCAGCTATCTGCTTCACGTTTTTCACACACACTCTCATGAATTGGAGCAGGCCACTACACTGCACAACAGATCCCACAACAATTTAAAGATTGCCCATATATATATACAGAAGAATCCTAGCAGTAACCGAAATTCTGAAACTTGTTTGAACCATTAAAAATATAAATACATAAAATCTTTGAGACCAAAACTACATTTTGGAAGGAAATTATTACAGTACTCAAAAACATCACTTAAAACTATATACATACACGTACACACACACACAGATGTGCATATGTAATGATCATGATCAGCTCATGAAATATTGTCTTCTTGTTTGAAATTTGAATAAACATACACAGAGACATATATAGACGAGTGTAAAATGCAAATAAAGTCAAATATTTATTACAGTAAGGAAAATAGAAAAACTTGACAAAAATAAAAAATAAAATTGCGATGATTATTTAACACTTACTGGTCTTCGAACTCTCAGCTGAATGAATGAATGTGTGGACAGGGTGAGGGAGATACGGCGAGGGAAAGGAACTTTTGGAAATGAAGAGAGAGAAAAGCTTTAACCTTTCTGTGAATTTGAACAGGCTCAGTAGATCAACGGGTTTTGGTCGTTGCAAATGTAGGAGCTTAGCAAAATGAAAATATATTTTGAGAGAATGTTTTAGAAATATATATATTGTGAGGAAAACATATTAGATAAAATTTATATTTAATTTTATTTTAAAAAAATAAATTGAAAATAAAAATGGACCCAAAAAATGATACTAAACATAGCTCAAATTATTTGCATTGAATTTTATTCAATTTGTTTAAAATTTTATTTTAAAAAAAAAATTTATAAAATGAAGTCTTTATTTGCAAAGTATAAATGAAATGTTAATTGAAAATCCCAACACCAACTTTCAATTTATGAATCAGCCCGCACCCTTCACTTTGTTAGTTTGCAATTTGCACTCCCCAAATAAAAAAAATATTTTCAAGTTAGCTCTCGCCTCACTTTGATTTACTAAAATACTCTCCCAGTTAACATTTTTTCTTCACAAATCTAATTTTCCTCCCTACACACACATGCAATCAACTCAATCTGCAGCTTGTTATCACCGAAAACCACAGCCACCACCGGCACCCCCACTGCCACAGTTTACCAGCTTTGCCATGGGCACCATCTATCACTACGATCAATCTTTTTTTTTTTCTTTATTATTATCTGTTTTCTCTAAAGGAAAATAAAATCAAACAAAAACCCAAAGAATCCAAGAGCTTCAGTTCCCAATCAAAATCAAGTCTTTTGCTAGCATATATTAAAACTTAAAAATTAGGTTAGGTTTTGAATTCATTACTCAATTAACATCTATATTTGAGTTAGATTTTAATTTTACAATTTGGATGAAATTAAATTTCCTAATGAGACTAAGATTTTTCATTCTATAAAAAGTATATATACCTATATAAATATTCTTTATATATCAAATCCATATCATGATTGCATAAGACAATTAATCGTATTCTTCCATATAGATTCACTCCTAATTTTTTTCTTGCACATTTTTTCTAAAAATTTTCTCCACGTTTTTCCTTGGAGTGTCTGATGTGTGAATTTTATACCCATTAATTTAGTATGATTTGCTTAACTTTTTGATTAGCTCTTGAGATTTTTGTGAATTTTATTATCGTTTTTAGTATTTATTTTACAAATTTGAGGATAAAGAAAGAATATCACTTGAATATACTAAAATCTAGATTCATCTTATATATATATTTTTTAAAAAAATCATCCGAATCCAGTAGCTACAGAGCTTAGGCGTTGGAAATGCAGCGCCTAGATGCTATTTGGCAGAATTTTAAGGTAGGGCATCTCCCATCCAATTTCAAGGATCCCAAGTCAGTTTTGGAATGAGATGAGAGGGAGAAAAGCCAAGATAAAAGAAGCAAGAAAAGAAGAAGACAAGGAGAAGAATAGAGATTTATTCCAAAATTGAGGAAAAAGACATTACAAGGGAAGAAATTCATTCTCTTCCAAATTTTATTTTATTTTCCTCTTTCTCTTTTTAATTATGTTCATAAATATTGTTAAATTATTATTTCATTTTTACCATCATAAACTAATTTCTTTTTTAGGGTTGTGATGTAATTTAATTAGACTGTTTTACATATTTTTATCAATTTAATTTTTGATTTATTTTTCAAGATGAGTTTTTTATATAGTTCTTAATGCTTTCAATTACTTGGCCACTAATTGAATGATTTGGCTAATCATATTAACTCGGGAGGTAA